>LPNX011234152.1:103336-141625 GCA_001517045.1 Pseudotsuga menziesii
AACTTGCTGACTGTGGTGGACTGAGGCAAGTTTAATGTGGAAATTCGGAGGAGCAGTAGTAGCAGCATCTTGAAAGTTTTTTGTTGTTGTTTTCTTTGGAGTTTGGATAGCAACCCTAAGCTCAAGGGCATATACAGTTCGTTTTGGTTGCAGCAGTATGAATGAGCAGCAAACAGTCCCGAACTTCTTCAGCATGTAAACAGTCCTCTTTCCTTTTCTTTTGTAGCAGTAGTTGATTGAGTATGGACTGATGGAAATTTGGTGGAGAAGACACGAATTTGTAGCAGCAGTAAGATTCGGTGGAGGAGCTGTCCTTGTTTTCCCTTTCTTTCACAAATTTACAGCGATCCTATTGGACTTGCTTGGGGCAAATCAAGCCAACGAAGTCCAAATCTTGGATTTGTCTTGGGTGTACCAGCACGAGTTTTTGCAACAGAGGAGCAGTCCGAAATTAGCAGCAATCAATTTTTGTTTTGGCAGCCCAGTTTTGGGTTTGCTTAGGGTTTCCACAGTCCCAAAATTGCAGAGAAGTGGGAGCAATCCCGAATTTATAGAAGCAGCTACAACATAGTACAATGACATGTTTTTGATGAAGAGGAATAATACACAAGTCTGAACTTGTAACAGTATTGGAGGCCCGAAGTTGTTTGCAGTAGTAGAAGGTAAAATGAAGCCCTAACAAGTCTGAAGAAGGTATGCACAACTCGGTTGAGAACAAGCTAAGACACACAGCCCAGGTATGAGATGTTTGACTAATAAAGTAAAGTGTGAAGATAATGATGATATGAGATGATGATGCACACTTGCATGCATACTCCATATATCCTATACACTATTGTATGATGATAAAAGTGCAGACAGTGCATGACATGATGATGCATGTGATGATGGTGAACACACTATGATGCATAATGATGCATGCTATGATGAACACCCTAGGCATGAAGTGTTGACAATCCTGGATGATAGCTGATTGGTTGAGGTGACACAAAGTGCATGCATAGCTTAAGAAGACCTCCATAAGTTGACTGAGGATAAGAAGAGAAAATTTAGGCTTTAACAAAGGTAAGTGAAAGATGAAGGTATCTTTGCTAGCAAGATGATGAAACTTAGGCTTGTCATTCTTCAAGAGCATCCAAGGTATGTAACTCTAGGTAGGAATGAGTAAGTCTGGTATCATAAAGTCTGAAGTTATCTGCAGTTAATTTTGGTGGCAATGATTGAGACAGACTTAAGAAAATTTGTTGATAACAGCAATATGCCGATGGTGATGGAGGTTTGAAGCAGAGATGCAACAAAGAACTGTTGAAGAACAGTGTGCAAGAAGATTATATGTTGAAGATGATGCACCCTATGAGAGTTGTATGATGACTCGATAGTGAACAACAGAGATGAGCAGACCTTGGTGATTGATGACTAGATGAAAAGATACTTTGAAGACATGAACAAGACTTGACAGGTGCAGACCTTTGAAGGCATGAGCAGACTCTTGAAGACATGAGTAGTAGTGGTGCTTGGCGAAACTTCTGGATAACTTGATCAAACTGTGATAATGAGAGTTTGACACCAACAGCAGTATGACAGTGACTGGTTGATGACAAAATGAAGAGGATAGAGACAAGTTGCTGAGAAGATGTTGATTGAAGAGATGTTAGAGATAAGTGCTGGTGTGATGTGACAGTGATGAAAATGTGTTGAGACAGTGAGCTTAAATTGTAAATGCAAGCTTGACTTGCATCTGAGGTCAGGATACCTCAAACCCCTTCTTAGCAGGGTCTAAGAAAACCAGGCAGGGTTCTTGATGAAGAGTAGGTGCTCTTTGTATCAGTAGGTGCTGATTTTAGCTCACAGTTGTAGCCGGTCCAAAACTAATACAAAAAGATTACAAAATTATATGGTGTTGTGTTCTTTTGTGTTATGGTTCTTGATGATTCAAATGCCTATGGTATGTGAATGATGAAGTGAAAGATGGTTATGAAATGAGTATGAAATTGGTAGAATGAACTGGTAGTTAATTGTGACAAGTTAAGAAAAGAATTAAAATTGGCTTTACACTGATTCACCCCCCCTCTCAGTGTCTAACAATTGGTATCAGCGCCCGACCTTCGTCACAAGCCTATCAGGCTTGAAGGAGATCCTTAGACACAATGGAGGAAAAGAAAGAGTCATCAAGCAATGACGTGTCTATACTTGGTATTACAGATTATTTCAGTTGGAGTATCAAAATGAAGGCTTATCTGAAGAAGTTTGGTATTTGGGAAATTGTTATCAATCCACTCGCTCCATCAAACAAGAAAGGAAAATTAGCTGCACAGAAGGAAGCAAAGAAGGACAACACTACAGCCTTGAAGTTCCTCATGGATGGACTTCCCAGCTCAGTGAAGGAAAGTGTAGGAGAGTACACTTCGGCAAAAGACCTATGGTTCAAGTTGGAGAGTGAGTATTAGAAAGCAAGGCCAGAACCCGAAAAGAAAGATCAAGAACCATAAGACAAGCCCACGAAAGAGATCAATGAAGAAGAAGACAAGCAAGAAGATGACTCCAGTAAAGGTATGTACTCTTGTGATGGTAATGATAGTTTATGTGATGAAATTGAGAAGCTTTTTGCATAAAATGATGAAGCAATGTTGAAAGCTAAACAAAGAATTATAAACTATGTATGCAACATAGATCTCAGAGCTGATTGGTACTTGAACAAAGTTGATCTTAATCAATCTGATTACAAGATGTTTAGGATGACAACCTTTGATTATATGGATAATCTCCAAAAGAAGAATGTTGAACTAAAGGAGTTGCTGAAGAAACTTAAGCATGAAGGAGTAGGTTGGCTAAAATTGCTGAAGGAAAAGGAAGAAGAAAAAGAAAAGCTAAAGATTGATTTGATCGATCTAACCCTAGAACAAAAGAACCATGTTAAAGATTCAAAAATACTTGAAGAAGCAAGAGAGGCAAATCTTGATCTGAAAACTCAGCTAGAAGAAGCCAAGATAATAGAAGAAGCATTAACAAATCAATTGGAAGAAAAAGAAGTGACAAATCAGAAACATGAGTTTGAGATTGTCAATCTCAGAAAGAAGATTGAAAAATCAAAGCATCATGAGAAGTTCAACAGCAGCTCTGTCATGTTGGATAAATTATTGGATTGCCAAAGGTCTCCCTTTGACAAATCTGGTCTTGGGTTTAGAAAGGTAGAAGACAATCTAGAAGAAGACAAGTTGTCTCCAAAGACCCCAAATGCTGGTCCATCAATGACGAAGGATGCATCCTATGTACCTGCACATGACAACAAGGATGGTGAATGTTCAAAAACACATCAAGAAGTTGACCTCATTCCTCAAAGCAAAGATTCAACTCCAAGATGGAAACAAGGTCCAAGGTATGAATATGAATTTAATGGCTATTGTTATTTTTGTTCTAACTTTGGTCATAAGGCTATGGATTGTAGATTCTATGGAAGAAGAAGGGCTGGAAGCCCCAATGACTAAGTTAGATGTTGGACATGTAATCAAGTGGGACATGTTGCTGCCACATGTCATACATTGAGATGCTACACCTGCAGTGGGTTTGGCCACAAAGCCCAAGAATGTGCAAGTCAAAGAAGTCAACCAAGAAGGAGTCCTTCATATATATCAGCAAGAAGATTTGAAGATTAGAAGACAAATGCCTACAGTCAGGGATACGCTCAGGCATGGAGAAATGAAGCTAATCAAAGAAGTGTTGGAAGCTCCAGCAGGTCAGTCAGGTGTTGGACATGCAACAATGTTGGTCACATTGCTGCATATTGTCGTATGATCAGGTGTTATAGCTGCAGTGGCCTTGGGCACAAAGCTCAACATTGTTGGAGTACACGAAAACAACCCTTGATAAGTTACCTAGACAACTCATCAAAGAAAGGCAGTGCAAATGAAGGAACAAATGCTCAAAGGACAGATGCTAAGAAGCAAGTATGGATGAGGAAGACCGAGCAGTTGCATATAGGAGAGGTTGATCAAAGCAGGGAGGATGGCTACCATATGGCAAGCCAAGTGTAAGGTCTCTCAAAGACCTTAGCACACCTTGAGTTCATGAGGCTGGAGAATGAACTCAAAGGAGAAAGGATGGTTACTTCAGGCATACAGACAGGTCCTAGGATCGTGCATGTTGACAGGGGGAGCAAATACCAGTGATGAGTGATTTCAGATACATGTATGTGGACACCGTTTGCCATTGATGCCAAAGGTGGAGAGATGAAGACAAAAGGGGAGCATGCTCATAGGGGGAGCATGAGTTGTTGTCATCAATGACAAAGGGGTAGATTGTTGATGAAATTGTCATTGATGCCAACATGGACTTGCAGTGGCCCCACGGGATGTTATTGATGCCACCAAGTCCCACTTGCAGTGCCTTGGATCGCAAACAGAGTGGGTTTGTGCCTTGAAGCACCTTGTACTTGGTTGACAAGGTCCATGTACCCACAAGCTTGGATCTTGATGCCACCGCCTTGCTGAAGATGTTGAAGACCTTGCTGATGGCGTTTGAAGATCCTGGAGATGGTCCCGAAGACCTTGCAGAAGTTGGAGAAGCCCTAGATGGGTTGAAGAAGCATTAATGACCCATTTTGTGGTCATTCACACTCTGATGGTGTCATGGTACCCTAAGAGAAGGTCTGGCAACCCCACAGGTGATGCCATGATGGATCTTGATCCATAGAAATCCCCTTGCGTGGCTAAGGTGGTTGAAGAAGCCCATGATGCCTCTTGCTTGATGAAGAAGCCCTTGGACCCACATTTGTTGAATTAAAGGTCCTTGATGACTTAATGAAGACTTGAAACCCTTGATGATGACCTTGATGCCCTTACAAAGATCATGAAACCCATTGCTTGCTCTTGATATGGTTAGATGGCATGATGAGCCTTGAAGGAGATAATAATTCTTGAAGATGGTCCTAAGTGCATAAGGAAGATCTTGCACCCACTTATATGATGGATGGACATGAACTTGCATGAAGGTATGATGAAGAAACTTTTTGAAGAGGCTCATGTGTGTGTGAAACCCCTTACTTATGGAAGAAACAAACAACCCTTGTTTGTGGCTCCTTGTGAATATGGATGGTGAAATGGCACCTTGATAATGGGATCCTTAATGAAGCCCTTATTGCTTGTAAAACCCTTGGCATTGATGATGTGGAGGACATATAGCAAACCTGCCTTGACCTAGAGTTATATCCTTGGCTAAGGGTCCTTGATGACCTTAATGGCTTGAAGCAAACCCTAAAGCCCCATCAAATGATGATACAATGGCAATAAAATGATGATGTGAAGGTCGGCCCAGTAAGAATTCAAGTCAAATTCAAATTAAAATATATATATATATATATATATATATATATATAAGTTATTGTTGGAAGGTCGGCTCCTTAAAAAGGTTATAAAAATGAGTATAAATACCCTAGCATGTCAACACAAAATTAGATCCAACGATGGCAAGGATAGAAGAACTCGTTGACTGTGGTGGACTGAGGCAAGTTTATTGTGGAAATTCGGAGGAGCAGTAGTGGCAGCATCTTGAAAGTTTTTTTTGTTGTTTTCTTTGGAGTTTGGATAGCAACCCTAAGCTCAAGGGAATATACAGTTTGTTTTGGTTGCAGCAGTATGAATGAGTAGCAAACAATCCCGAACTTATTCAGCATGTAAACAGTCCTCTTTCCTTTTCTTTTGTAGCAGCAGTCGATTGAGTATGGACTGAGGGAAATTCGGTGGAGAAGACACGAATTTGTAGCAGCAGTAAGATTCGGTGGAGGAGCTGTCCTTGTTTTCCCTTTCTTTCACAAATTTATAGCAGTCTTGTTGGACTTGCTTGGGGTCAAATCAAGCCAACGAAGTCCAAATCTTGGATTTGTCTTCGGTGTACTAGCACGAGTTTTTGCAGTAGACGAGCAGTCCGAAATTAGCAGCAGCCAATTTCTGTTTTGGCAGCCCAGTTTTGGGTTTGCTTAGGGTTTCCACAATCCCAGAATTGCAGAGAAGTGGGAGCAATTCCGAATTTATAGAAGCAGCTACAACATAGTACAATGACATGTTTTTGATGAAGAGGAATAATACACAAGTCTGAACTTGTAACAGTATTGGAGGCCCGAAGTTGTTTGCAGTAGTAGAAGGTAAAATGAAGCCCTAACAAGTCTGAAGAAGGTATGCACAGCTCTGTTGAGAACAAGCTAAGACACACAGCCCAGGTATGAGATGTTTGACTAATAAAGTAAAGTGTGAAGATAATGATGATATGAGATGATGATGCACACTTGCATGCATACTCCATATATCCTATACATTGCTGTATGATGATAAAAGTGCAGATAGTCCATGACATGATGATGCATGTGATGATGGTGAACACACTATGATGCATAATGATGCATGCTATGATGTGATACACTATTATGAACACTCCAGGCATGAAGTGTTGACAATCCTGGATGACAGCTGATTGGTTTAGGTGACACAAAGTGCATGCACAGCTTAAGAAGACCTTCATAAGTTGACGGAAGATAAGAAGAGAAAATTCAGGCTTTAACCAAGGTAAGTGAAAGATAAAGGTATCTTCCCTAGCAAGATGAGGAAACTCAGACTGGGCATTCTTCAAGAGCATCCAAGGTATGTAACTCTAGTTAGGAATGAGTCAAGTCTGGTATCATAAAGTCTGAAGTTATCTGCAGTTAAGTCTAGTGCCAATGATTGAGACAGACTTAAGAATTTTTTTTGATAAGAGCAATATGCCTATGGTGACTGAGGTTTGAAGCAGAGATGCAACAAAGAACTATTGAAGAACAGTGTGAAAGAAGATGATATGTTGAAGATGATGCACCCTATCAGGGCTGTATGATGACTTGACAGTGAACAACAGAGGTGAGCAGACCTTGGTGATTGATGACTAGATGAAAAGATACTTTGAAGACATGAGCAAGACTTGACAGGTGCAGACCTTTGAAGGCATGAGCAGACTCTTGAAGACATGAGCAGTAGTGGTGCTTGGAGAAACTTCTTGATAACTTGATCAAAGTGTGATAGTGGCAGTTTGACACCAACAACAGTATGACAGTGACTGGTTGATGACAAAATGAAGAGGATAGGGACAAGTTGCTGAGAAGATGCTGATTGAAGAGATGCTAGAGATAAGTGCTGGTGTGATGTGACAGTGATGAAAATGTGTTGAGACAGTGAGCTTAAATTGTAAATGCAAGCTTGACTTGCATTTGAGGTCAGGATACCTCAAACCCCTTCTTAGCAGGGTGTAAGAAAACCAGGCAGGGTCCTGGATGAAGAGTAGGTGCTCTTTGTATCACTAGGTGCTGATTTTACCTCACGGTTGTAGCTGGTCCAAAACTAATACAAAAAGATTGCAAAATTATATGGTATTGTGTTCTTTTGTGTTATGGTTCTTGATGATTCAAATGCTTATGATATGTGAATGATGAAGTGAAAGATGTTTATGGAATGAGTATGAAATTGGTAGAATGAATTGGTAGTTAATTGTGACAAGTTAAGAAAAGAATTAAAATTGGCTTTACACTGATTCACCCCCCCTCTCAGTGTCTAACAATTGGTATCAGAGCCCGACCTTCATCACAAGCCTAGCAAGCTTGAAGGAGATCCTTAGACACAATGGAGGAAAAGAAAGAGTCATCAAGCAATGACGTGCCTATACTTGATATTACAGATTATTTCAGTTGGAGTAGCAAAATGAAGGCTTATCTGAAGAAGTTTGGTATTTGGGAAATTGTTATCAATCCACCCGCTCCATCAAACAAGAAAGGAAAATCAACTGCACAGAAAGAAGCAAAAAAGGACAACACTACAGCCTTGAAGTTCCTCATGGATGGACTTCCCAGCTCAGTGAAGGAAAGTGTAGGAGAGTACACTTCGGCAAAAGACCTATGGTTCAAGTTGGAGAGTGAGTATCAGAAGGCAAGACTAGAACCCAAAAAGACATATCAGGAACCAGAAGACAAGCCCACGGAAGAGATCAATCAAGAAGAAGACAAGCAAGAAGATGACTCCAGTAAAGGTATGGACTCTTGTGATTGTAATGATAGTTTATGTGATGAAATTGAGAAGGTTTTTGCAGAAAATGATGAAGCAATGTTGAAAGCTAAACAAAGAATTATAAACTATGTATGCAACATAGATCTCAGAGCTGATTGGTACTTGAACAAAGTTGATCTTAATCAATCTGATTACAAGATGTTTAGGATGACAACATTTGATTATATGGATAATCTCCAAAAGAAGAATGTTGAACTAAATGAGTTGCTTAAGAAACTTAAGCATGAAGGAGTAGGTTGGCTAAAATTGCTGAAGGAAAAGGAAGAAGAAAAAGAAAATCTAAAGATTGATTTGATCGATCTAACCCTAGAACAAAAGAACCATGTTAAAGATTGAAAAATACTTGAAGAAGCAAGAGAGGCAAATCTTGATCTGAAAACTCAGCTAGAAGAAGCCAAGAGAATAGAAGAAGCATTAACAAATCAATTGGAAGAAAAAGAAGTGACATATCAGAAACATGAGTTTGAGATTGTCAATCTAAGAAAGAAGATTGAAAAATCAAAGCATCATGAGAAGTTCAACAGCAGCTCTGTCATGTTGGATAAATTATTGGATTGCCAAAGGTCTCCTTTTGACAAATCTGGTCTTGGGTTTAGAAAGGTAGAAGACAATCTAGAAGAAGACAAGTTGTCTCCAAAGACCCCAAATGCTGGTCCATCAATGACGAAGGATGCATCCTATGTACCTGCACATGACAACAAGGATGGTGAATGTTCAAGAACACATCCAGAAGTTGACCTCATTCCTCAAAGCAAAGATTCAACTCCAAGATGGAAACAAGGTCCAAGGTATGAATATGAATTTAATGGCTATTATTATTTTTGTTCTACTTTGGTCATAAGGCTATGGATTGTAGATTCTATGGAAGAAGAAGGGCTGGAAGAAGAAGGGCTGGAAGCCCCAATGACTCAGTTAGATGTTGGACATGTAATCAAGTGGGACATGTTGCTGCCACATGTCACACATTGAGATGCTACACCTGCAGTGGGTTTGGCCACGAAGCCCAAGAATGTGCAAGTCAAAGAAGTCAACCAAGGAGTCCTTCATATACACCAGCAAGAAGATTTGAAGATCAGAAGACAAATGCCTACAGTCAGGGATACGCTTAGGCATGGAGAAATGAAGCTGATCAAAGAAGTGTTAGAAGCTCCCGCAGGTCAGTCAGGTGCTGGACATGCAACAATGTTGGTCACATTGCTGCATATTGTTGTATGATGAGGTGTTATAGCTACAGTGGCCTTGGGCACAAAGCTCAAGATTGTTGGAGTACACGAAAACAACCCTTGATAAGTTACCTAGACAACTCATAAGGAAAGGAAGTGGAAATGAAGGAACAAATGCTCAAAGGACAGATGCCAAGAAGCAAGTTTGGATGAGGAAGACCGAGCAGTTGCAGATAGGAGAGGTTGATCAAAGCAGGGAGGATGGCTGTCATATGGCAAGCCAAGTGTAAGGTCTCTCAAAGACCTTAGCACACCTTGGGTTCATGAGGTTGGAGAATGAACTCAAATGAGAAAGGATGGTTACTCCGGGCATACAGATAGGTCCTAGGATCGTGCATGTTGACAGGGGGAGCAAATACCAGTGATCAGTGATTTCAGATACATGTATGTGGACACCCTTTGCCATTGATGCCAAAGGGGGAGAGATGAAGACAAAAGGGGAGCATGCTCATAGGGGGAGCATGAGTTATTGTCATCAATGACAAAGGGGGAGATTGTTGATGAAATTGTCATTGATGCCAACATGGACTTGTAGTGGCCCACGGGATGTTATTGATGCCACCAAGTTCCACTTGCACTGCCTTGGATCCCAAACAGAGTGGGTTTGTGCCTTGAAGCACCTTGTACCTAGTTGACAAGGTCCATGTACCCACAAGCTTGGATCTTGGTGCCACCACCTTGCTGAAGATGTTGAAAACCCTGTTGATGGCGTTTGAAGACCCTGGAGATGGTCCCGAAGACCTTGTAGAAGTTGGAGAAGCCCTAGATGGGTTGAAGAAGCATTAATGACCCATTCTGTGGTCATTTATGCTCTGATGGTGTCATGGTACCCTAAGAGAAGGTCTGGCAATCCCACAGGTAATGTCATGATGGATCTTGACCCATAGAGGTACCCTTGCATGGCTAAGGTGGTTGAAGAAGCCCATGATGCCTCTTGCTTGATGAAGAAGCCCTTGGACCCACATTTGTTGAATTAAAGGTCCTTGATGACTTAATGAAGACTTGAAACCCTTGATGATGACCTTGATGCCCTTACAAAGATCATGAAACCCATTGCTTGCTCTTGATATGGTTAGATGGCATGATGAGCCTTGAAGGAGATGATAATTCTTGAAGATGGTCCTAAGTGCATAAGGAAGATCTTGCACCCACTTATATGATGGATGGCCATGAACTTGCATGAAGGTATGATGAAGAAGCTTTTTGAAGAGGCTCATGTGTGTGTGAAACCCCTTACTTATGGAAGAAACAAACAACCCTTGTTTGTGGCTCCTTGTGAATATGGATGGTGAAATGGCACCTTGATAATGAGATCCTTAATGAAGCCCTTATGGCTTGTAAAACCCTTGGCATTGATGACGTGGAGGACATATAGCACACCTGCGCTGAGCTAGAAGTCATATCCTTTGCTAAGGGTCCTTGATGACCTTAATGGCTTGAAGCAAACCCTAAAGCCCCATCAAATGATGATACAATGGCAATAAAATGATGATGTGAAGGTCGGCCCAATAAGAATTCAAGTCAAATTCAAATTAAAAATATATATATATAAAAATTATTGTTGGAAGGTCGGCTCCTTAAAAAGGTTATGAAAATGAGTATAAATACCCTAGCATGTCAACACAAAATTAGATCCAACGATGGCAAGGATAGAAGAACTCGCTGACTGTGGTGGATTGAGGCAAGTTTACTGTGGAAATTCGGAGGAGCAATAGCAGCAGCGTCTTGAAAGTTTTTTTGTTGTTGTTTTCTTTGGAGTTTGGATAGCAACCCTAAGCTCAAGGGCATATACAGTTTGGTTTGATTGCAGCAGTATGAATGAGCAGCAAACAGTCCCGAACTTCTTCAGCATGTAAACAATCCTCTTACTTTTCTTTTGCAGCAGCAGTTGACTGAGTATGGACTAAGGGAAATTCGGTGGAGAAGACACGAATTTGTAGTAGCAGTAAGATTCGGTGGAGGAGTTGTCCTTGTTTTCCCTTTCTTTCACAAATTAACAGCAGTCCTGTTGGACTTGCTTGGGGTCAAATCAAGCCAACGAAGTCCAAATCTTGGATTTGTCTTGGGTGTACCAGCACGAGTTTTTGCAACAGAGGAGCAGTCCAAAATTAGCAGCGGTCAATTTTTGTTTTGGCAGCCTAGTTTTGGGTTTGCTTAGGGTTTCCACAGTCCCAAAATTGCAGAGAAGTGGGAGCAATCCCGAATTTATAGAAGCAGCTACAACATAGTACAATGACATGTTTTTGATGAAGAGGAATAATACACAAGTCTGAACTTGTAACAGTATTGGAGGCCCGAAGTTGTTTGCAGTAGTAGAAGGTAAAATGAAGCCCTAACAAGTCTGAAGAAGGTATGCACAGCTCTGTTGAGAACAAGCTAAGACACACAACCCAGGTATGAGATTTTTGACTAATAAAGTAAAGTGTGAAGATAATGATGATATGAGATGATGGTGCACACTTGCATGCATACTCCATATATCCTATACACTGCTGTATGATGATAAAAGTGCAGATAGTCCATGACATGATGATGCATGTGATGATGGTGAGCACACTATGATGCATAATGATGCATGCTATGATGTGGTACACTGTGATGAACACCCCATGCATGAAGTGTTGACAATCTTGGATGACAGCTGATTGGTTGAGGTGACACAAAGTGCATGCACAGCTTATGAAGACCTTCATAAGTTGACTGAAGATAAGAAGAGAAAATTCAGGCTTTAACCAAGGTAAGTGAAAGATGAAGGTATCTTCCCTAGCAAGATGAGGAAACTCAGACTTGCTATTCTTCAAGAGCATCCAAGGTATGTAACTCTAGTTAGGAATGAGTTAAGTTTGGTATCATAAAGTCTGAAGTTATTTGCAGTTAAGTCTGGTGGAAATGATTGAGACAAACTTAAGAAAATTTGTTGATAAGAGCAATATGCCTATGGTGACTGAGGTTTGAAGCAAAGATGCAACAAAGAATTGTTGAAGAACAGTGTGAAAGAAGATGATATGTTGAAGATGATGCACCCTATTAGAGCTGTATGATGACTTGACAGTGAACAACAAAGATGAGCAGACCTTGGTGATTGATGACTAGATGAAAAGATACTTTGAAGACATGAATAAGACTTGACAGGTGCAGACCTTTGAAGGCATGAGCAGACTCTTGAAGACATGAGCAGTAGTGGTGCTTGGAGAAACTTCTCGATAACTTGATCAAATTGTGATAATGACAGTTTGACAGCAACAACAGTATGACAGTGACTGGTTGATGCCAAAATGAAGAGGATAGAGACAAGTTGCTGATTGAAGAGATGCTAGAGATAAGTGTTGGTGTGATGTGACAGTGATGAAAATGTGTTGAGACAGTGAGCTTAAATTGTAAATGCAAGCTTGACTTGCATCTGAGGTCAGGATACCTCAAACCCCTTCTTAGCAGGGTCTAAGAAAATTAGGCAGGGTCCTGGAAGAAGAGTAGGTGCTCTTTGTATTAGTAGGTGCTGATTTTACCTCACGGTTGTAGCTTGTCCAAAACTAATACAAAAAGATTACAAAATTATATGGTGTTGTGTTCTTGTGTTATGGTTCTTGATGATTCAAATGCTTATGATATGTGAATGATGAAGTGAAATATGTTTATGAAATGAGTATGAAATTGGTAGAATGAATTGGTAGTTAATTGTGAAAAGTTAAGAAAAGAATTAAAATTGGCTTTACACTGATTCACCCCCACTCTCAGTGTCTAACATCATCTTCCATTCTTAAAGAGTGGCTCTCAACCCTAGGCTGAGTTTCAGTTCTAGACTGAATCAAATTCCTGATAACTGTCTAGGTGCCTCCATTCTCCCAAAGAATGACTCTCAGTACTAAGCTGAGCTTCAGTCCCAGACTGAATCAAATTCTTAGTAAGTGACCAGGTGCCTCCATTCACCCAGAAAATTGCTCTCAGTGCTAAAGATGAGCTTTAGTCCCAGACTGAATCAAATTCATGGCAAGTGACTAGGTGCCTCCATTTTCCCAGAGAATGACCCTCAGTACGAAGCTGAGCTTCAGTCCCAGACTGAAATTTGATCAAGCACCTACAGGACCTGCTTGGTCCCAGACCAGGAATGTCTCTGCCTCTACCTATAGGTTCTACTTGGACATCGTGTCTCTGGTCCTAGATCATAATACCCTAGAGGCACATAGGGGCCCTAGTGTAATATCTAGTGTTCCACGGGGACGCGTCCCGCAGGGTCGGGGGCGCGTTTCCACATTTCCTGCGTCTTGGGGACTTGGGGGCTCCTGGGCGAAACTTTCCCTCCTCAACCATGCCCCTGTAAATTTTTTTTTTAATATTTTCCCATTATTTTCACATTTTACAATTCCTACTTGGTACTACTTAGAAAATAAACTGATATATTTAGTATTTACATTGCACAATCATTAATATAGATCAAATGAATTATTATTTTTGATATTTTATTTTATTTTTATAATTTTAGAGACGTCCCCATGTCCCCCTCGAATATCCCTAAATTTGGGGATGGTCTCCACACGTCCCGAATGTGTGTTTCCCCGCTCCCGCGTCCCCCCGTCTCGGAAACTTGGGGGAACATTGGTAATATCCCAAATACTGATATTCTACCGTTTTCTATTCTAGGGCTCACTTGTATACTGATAATATGCAAGAATACTGAATAAAACTTTGTATGCAAGGTGCTGGAACAATGGCCCTAAATTATAGCTAAACTAGGGCATAGGTTTGCAGAGAGAAGATCAACACTTTCCACTGATAATCAAGCTGATGATACTCCAGAGATAATACGCATGCATAAAGAGCTGAATTGATGAAGAACTGGTGCTCCCTTCCTGGTGTTACCGCCCAGCAGCACGAACCCCCTCCTCAGCTAAAGGTGACGTTTTTGGTGAAGGAGCTGTCTGATGAAGATGAGATTTTGCCGGGATGAAGGTCTTCCCATGTCGGAGAGAATGAATGCCACATGTAGAGATTTGGCTTCCTCTAACTGCCCTAGCGAATTCTTTCGCCTCCCTAGTGCTCACGCCCCTTCCTTCACTGAAATGCTGATAACTGCCCTGGATAGGCAAACTGGTAACTGATAATCACTTTACGCCGTGGGATGAGCTCGCCGAGAAAGAGGAAGCTGACATGCGGAGGAAAGACTAGGTTTTGGGGTCCCAGCGAATCCTTCTGAGGTTTCCCAGCTATTTCCTAGCTGCAAAACGTGGACCTGCAAATAATCCTTCTGAGTGTGCTGGATCACTGAACACTGATGTATAAGATGATTGCCGTTGACAAAACTTAGATGGTTTATCTTGAAAGAGATTAGGGCAGATATCTCACTGTCGAACCCTCGTTAGCTGAAGACTTTGTCTTCAACTCCAACTGCTACTGCTGCATGCTGTGCTGCTGCTCCAAGACTCCAAATCAACAACAATAATAATAGATACCTTATTTAGTCCAATAATCCATCTTAAATAGATGATCATGTGCTTTTAGGGATTGCATGTCACTTTTAAGGTTTTCGTTTCACTTTTGTATGCATGCAATTCTAATTTCATAATGACTTTAACACTGAAGAAATAAGGCCTGCATGCTCCGCATGCTTTAGGATATGAACTTTGATGGCCTTCTTACTACACTGATGACTTAATAATACTGGATTGATGTACCTTTCTGCTCCTAGTGCTATTAGTCCTCAGTTATTCTCTTTTCTTTAAGACCTGCTCGAACCTATGGGAATAAGATAGGTTAACGAGTGTCTCATGGTGGTTTAGTTGGAAGAGAACATTACACCTAGCCACATGCTAGGGGCTTTTCCAAGGCATCAACTTGCTTGGTCCTAGACCAAGAAGCCCAGGAGACTACTGGGGGCCCTAGGGTACCTTCTAGGTTCTTACTCTTCCCTAGTTAATTGATTAGGGTACCATCCTCCCTGAGAATGGGTCTCGCAGCTGCACTAACTTTAAGACTACACCAACGAGGGTGTAGCCTGACGGTATCCTGAGGTCGCTATCCAGTGGTTCCCACTTCCTCTGTGAACTTTTCCCACAATAGATTAAATCGAGGCGTTGGATTTTCGCCTTGGGGGGTTATGTCATGTCGCAAATTTTGCATTGGGTCACAATGGCCTAATCACATTTGCCATATTCATGGGAGCTTTTCAAATTGATGCTAAGTGTCAAATAATTGCCAAGGAGGAAAATTACTAGTTTCCTAGCTTGGGGGTGGAAGCTTTGGGATTTAGAATAAGGGGGACAATAAATGGTGTTTGAACATTAGAATGGCATAAATATTTAATAAAGGAGCTAAATAAATAAATACAAGGGAAAGTCAAAGTGGCAATTGATCATGAAGACACATGGAGGATGTGGGACCCACACAAGCTAGATTTTCTTTACCACATGGCATTCTCCTCTTGCAATTTCGAATCCATGGGAAGCCTAAATGTTCTTGGATGAGTTAGAAGGGTAATACACTTGGCTATATGCATCATAGGTCGAATTTGGAAGGAAATGTAACTTACATGGGAGAGGAAGAGTCATTTTGGAGCTAGTGAGACACTTGGATTAGATTCCCTAACTTTATGACAACAATGATGAAGATGCTATGACACCTATGAACAAATCAGATCTGAAGGCTGACATCTGACATATCTGACATGTCAGGTCGAAATAGAGCATCCAAGAGGGCGCTCATGTGAGTTGGGGAAGCTCAATGGGTTCCTACTCAAATTGGGGGAAGATAGAAGGCTAGAAAAGGGAGGACACATGGCAAATCTTGAGCCCACACCCAAATTCGAATTGTCTTGAGTTTGTGGATGGATTGGTAACCTTAGAAGGCTAAGGATGTTTATACAATACAGGAACCAACCAAGAGAATGACTTTTGATCATTTGAGAAATTTGCATTTGTGAATTGAGAGAGCTAGTGGATGACTAGTTTCTTGCCTTAGCCAATTTCGAGGGTGAAAGATTCCCATCAAAGTTGGTGTTTCATGGAGCTTTAATGGAGTTTTTATTTGTAGGTGTAAGCTACAGGGCAGCTCATGGTTTCTTCTATTGCAACACTTTCTCTCAACCATTTCCAGTTTTTATTGCATATTCTTGCTCATGGAGGGATTGCGCTTTGGGTGAGCTATTGATCTCTAAGGGGAAGCTTCTAATGCCCCATTATTTTATGTTTTGATGGAAATCCTCTTTATTTCAAGTTCGGAAGACTCTCAGGTCGAAATACTGAAAGATTTCATGTAAAAATGTCAATCAATGAAGAAATAGTGCCATTTCCCCACTATCTTGTTGTGAACCAATGTAATGTTGATGGATTTGAATGGATAAGTAAACTACTAATGGTTTATGGATGAATGGACTGTTATTTTCTATATTTAAAAGTTCAGAAGACTCTCAGATTGAAATACCCAAAAGATTTCATGTGTAAATGTTAAACAATGAAGAAACAGTGCCATTTCCCCACTACCTTGTTGTGAACCAATATAATGTTGATAGATTCGAATGGATGAGTAAACTACCAATGGTTTATGGATGAATGAACTGTTATTGATGGATTATATGAGTTTAATGTTCATTAAATAAGCATTTGGAGTTATTTTGTTGAGTTTCATAGCATTTGGAGAGGTTTGCCTATCATTTCCCCCAAGGTTGAAACTAGTCTTTTTGCATCTGATTTAAGGGAGTTATAGCAGGCATTAAAAATTGAATGGTGATGCATATGAGTTCATATTGTTGTCCTTTACATGTCCCCTGCTTCCATTCAGAAATTCGAGTTGGCTTGAGTGCATTTGGGAAGCCATTTTCAGTATTCATTGTGGGGGAATTAGAACCCCAAATTTGCTAGTAAAGACTCCTACTTTGACCAGAATATTAAACAAGTTTGCAGAAGTAATTGGAGGGTCATAAATAATCCCTGAACATCATATTCAAGTCTTAATAACATTCATACACCTTCTCAAAATATTTGGGGGCATTTGGTTCAATTTGGAAGACCTAGACATCAAAACTAGTAAAGGGTCGAAATTGGGGAAAAAGTGAAAAATTGGCCATTTAATAAAATTTCAAAAAGAGACATTACAGGTTAATTTAGAAGTGAGACTAATTTAAACTAGTCACCTACGTTGCTTTTGATGCATCCAACTAGTCGGTCGAACCGCAGCGGTGCAGAGCATACACAACGAAAGCCTTGTTAAATTTAAATAGTTTTTTAATAGAGTTTGCTTATTTATTAAATCCCCAAGAGTCTCTTTCAGGTTATAAACCCTAATCGGGAAAGCAAGGGGAGTTGATTATTGCAAAAAGTAAAAAATGCAAAGAAAATTAAAATGTTTTGTAATTACTTTACTGTGCAAATATTTTCCCTTTCGGTAATTCAGTATAACGCAATAGGTTAGTGTTCGTATTACTTTTGCAAAATAATAATGAAATGTAAAGCTCAAAAGTATACGGTCTGCAAACATTAACTAATCTAAGCAAAAAAAGGGAAAAACATGAAAAGTGACACTGACACAAATCCCTCCAGGGGGGATGGGGAGTGGGCTCTGAAGAGCCTACTTGAAAACCTTTATTATGTGGTTACAAGATGCTTAAAGAAAAATGCTCTTTGGTCCTCGTTATCTGGGATCCAAAGGCTTACAATGGGTAAAAATTTGACAAAGACTGAAAAGGGGAATTTCGAGAAGCCTTGAATGGCTCAAATCTTCGAAAATGGGACATAGACTCCTTCTTTTCGTCAAGCCTTAAAAAATCAGCGAGCTATTAGTCCTGAAGGATGCTAAAAAACACTTTAAGAGTGTCTTTGAACATCCACAAAAGAAAATCCTAAAAAAATCCTAAGTTAAATTTATGATAAGAAATGCAAAAAATAACCAAGGAAAGCAATCTTTCTTTGGGATCTTGGCTTGCATTTTGGGAAGCCAATATGATTTGCACTTAGATGCCAAATTTAACTTTAACGATCAAAGAAAACTACTATTTTAAACAAGTTTAAGATCTACTTTAGAATGCTTGCTAAAGAAAGAGCTTTCCTAAGCTAGATTTACCTAAAAATGTGTATGAAATTTTCAACGACAATGAGCTCTAGCTTTAAGCACTTGCATACGAGATCTAAATAAATATTTTAACTTTAAACGAGATAGATGTAAGTAAGCAAGGAATGTAACCAAGGGAGAAATTGAATTTTAAGAAGAGAAAGAGAGGGAGAAAAGAGCTTGTTGTTGCAAAAGATTTGCTTAGAGACTTCGTAGTGGGATGTCGAGGGACTATGTTATTGGAGATTGAGTGGAGTCAAACAAGATCCACACTTCCTCCAAATTGGATACCCTGAAACTCAATCACAAACTTGCATACCCGTGAAATCTTGAAAACATATATAAAAAGAGACTAAAGACTAAAATAACATGGAAATAAACTTATTTGACATGCAAATCTTTGATATCAAAGCATACATGAATAAATAGAAATGAAAGTAAACTTTCTCACAATTCCTATTCCTACTGATTCAGAGGAATCCTGATGAAGCAAGATCTATATCCCGAGTAAACAAAAATTGCAAGAAAGAAACTGGTTACCTCATGGAAACGTAACAATTTTGGCCCACACACCAAACCAACACACCATTAGCCTCTAAAGCTTCTTTATTATCAAGCAAAAATATCAATGGCATAAGCCAGTTACAATAGCAAGACCTCTCTACTCCAACCTGAACTAACTTCAATGGGGAGAGAGCTGCTCAATTTATAGCCAGAGCTAGAAGGAGGGGGCACATCTACAAGTGAAGCTCACGTTGACTTAGCTTGAGTTCGTGAGATAGTTTAGGATCTTGATTGATTTAATCTTCAAGGATAGAACGCCACCTCTCCAAGAGAGGTGCGCCCCTCACCAAACTCCCAACAACTCTCTCCTCATTCACCACATCTCCAAGTTGCCAATACACACACCCTCTCGCCAATTCATGAGGATGGCGTTATCCACCAACTTCCATGATTTGTAAGTCATGAAAACTATCCTAAGTTTGATGCTTTGATTACATAGAAAGGGTCACATGACATGGGGGATCCATTTTCCATGTCACCACATGTATTAAACAAGTCATTTTTGACTTTTCAAACTTTGACTTTTGTGCCAATTTGTTGCAACTTTAGCATTTAATTGACACTTTGATGCACCTTTAGGAAAATAATGCCTTACAGGATGATTTAGGCGCCCAGATCATATGAAAAGTGGGTTCCAAGTTGAAGAGGACGCTCCGACTGTGAAAACCAGCTTCCACACGCCAAAATTCTGCCTCCGGATCAATCTCTTGTGACATTTACAAATTTTTTAATTAAACCATTAAAAATGGTCTAATTTTGCGGGAAAAAATAATTTTCTTGGAATTGAACAAAAACCTAGGGGGACCTAGAACATGTCCATATGACTCAATTCAAATGCGTAGCATGTTTATAAACATTGACACTTAGGCTCTAATAACCACCTAAGGTCTAACCACCAAGACGACTACCCCAACTTTGGAGCTGTGAGTGAAAAACTCAGAAATTATTAGTCATTTGTTCAACAACAGATAATTACCAAGGGAAAAAACACTAGTCTAGGCTAGTTGGATTGATGTCTAAGTCTAGGAAGCCGAGTCTTTAATAAAATTGACCATGCGAGCACATCTTTTACAATTTCCCAAAGGGTGTATGAACATGTGCTACAAAAAAGATTTAAAAAATTTCCCAGAAAAAGCATGGAGGACTTCTGAACTCTGATGAATGAACAAGTGTGCTTGTTTAAACTTTGTTGGCTCGCCTGAAATTCCAACTAGGTGCAACTTAGTTGGTAACATGTCAAAACTTTAGTTGCTTCTCCTCTACCATCTTGGAAAGGATCACCTTAAGAAGCAACTATAAGATTTGTGATAACAAGGCCAATTATAATTGCCATCTCTCATAGTTGTGGACTATACAATGTAATTATGAGCTGATATTATATATTTACTGTTGTTATGAATGCACAAGTTTGCACCCCATAGATTGGAGTTTAGGTGCTTGTCCTGGTCAATAGTGAAGTTCATCTTTATGGAGTATTTTATATTTGCTGCTCTATTGTATATCAGTTTGAACTTTGAGTTTGCTACATTCTCCAATGCAATCCCATGAAAACATATAAACCACAAGCCAGCAAACCTTGAAACTCAGACCTGCCAAGTGTTTGACAAAATACATCAACCGAAGGAATTCAATCAGTCCAACAACAGAAGGGGGTTTCTCAGCAGATATTACATAAGGAACATTGCAGATGTGAACCAAGTGCTTGTTAAAAGATCAGAACCAAAAAATTATAACTTACAGGGAGAGAGCTTAGGCTTTCATCAACAAAAGTGGGAACATTACATCCAATTGCAGACTTTTCTGAAGAAGATGATTGTGAAGACTTCCTTCAGATCTTGGATCCTGACACACCATGATTAGTTGCACATCGCTTAGAGTTCCCTGAAGCAGATTTATTAGGATATATTTTTCATATTTGCATGGCAGTCCAAGCGATAAAAAATATACTTTTCCAAGGGGGACACCACCATATGAATCATGTAATCATATTTTGTGGCATGAAGTGAAGATTTGTTTTAATAAACTTTAATTTATGGGCCTTTTCACCTCCTAAAAAGTTGTTGGGCACATTTCACTTTTCACTTATGTGGCAATTGCCTCCTTAAAAGATGGTGGATGCACTTTCCAAAAATATTGGTGGGCACACTCTCACATGTGTGGCATGATCCCTAAGATTAAGGTGGGTGCATCTCTCTTGCCACAAGTTGCATCTCTTTACAAGATGGACATGTTATCACGAATCTTGTAGTTGCCCTGTAGGGTGATCCTATCCCGGATGGCAGAGGAAGGACAACTAAAGTCGCGACCTAAGATATCCAAGACCTCTGAAAGAACTCAGATGTCACACTAGTCAAGGATACCGACACTTCGGGCTCAACGAAAGTGCTAAGCCCAAGGGGCGTACCTATAACCAAGATCCCTAAAAATGAGGAAGGAAAGTCGATAGTCTAGGGAAACTTGATTAAATCTCTTAGTATTATGTTTAATTAGAGTTTTGTACCATTATTTAGAAATTATGAGTGTCTGAGTAAAAATTCCCAATATACCGTTGGGTTTTGATCACGAAAATTGAATCTAGAGGTAAATGGTAATATTAAGTGAAATTGGACACTTAGATTGATTGCTAGGTGTGAGATAAGGTGATTAGAGGTGAAACTAGCAATACCCAGTTTGCAGATTTGAAAGCACCCACTCCTCCCAAGGAGGGCATCTTCCCCTAAGAAGCAAACCAGTGTGTTAAGTGGAAAAATGGAGTCCGATGATCATGAAAATTTAGACTTAGGGGTTTTATTATTATTCCAAAGCGGGTATTAAGTTGTATACATTGCCACAAAGTAGACCCTATCGATATAAGAAATGAGGGTTTGATGAAAGGAAAATGTAGCCCTAATTAGATACTGAGAAAAATGATAGATCTTACTTGGGAGAAACATACCTGATGTTTTCGAGGATGAATATTGAGGTGATGAAGATTATTTCTGCATAGATTAAGTGAAGAAATGACGAAAATCTAGCTTTGTTGAAATCGCCCAAGAAAGCCAAATGCGCCATCTCTCCTACCTGTTATCCACTAAGTTGCATTTAGTGGATTTTTCAAGTGAGCCACCAAGGATCGGAACAAATCAATTGTTCTTACTCATGCTCAGGAAATTCTGTGGTTTCATTAGGGCCAATTGTGGTCACTTTATCACATGTTCACACCCCTTCGGGGGAATTGTAATAAATGACATATCATGATGGTTTCTTTTTGTAAAAGGCTTGGCCTTCTTAGGACTTGGTCATCAAGATCATCATATTTGAGTGTTTTTTCTCTCGCCGATTATATGACGCTTTTTTAAGCGACATATAATTTTCAAGTTTTTCACTCAAAATCCTTCAAAGTCGGGATGGTGAAATTGATGATTATGTCTTAAAAGGTTATTAAAGCTTAGGGTCTATGTATTATACCATGCTAGTTGTTGCCTCCTTTCACACACCTCGGGGGAGGACGTGGCAGAAATCTTGAAGCCACTCGGTGTGTCCTCGGGGGCAAGTCTCGAGTCAAGGTTGTCACCTTGTTCTTGACTCCTTCGTTTAGGTCAACTCCTAACGAAGCCAAGGGGGTAGACCCTATTAAATTGCTAAAGCTGTTAAGGCTTAGTGAGTTGGTGATGAATGAGTTATTTAGGAGTTTGATAAACAAAACACAAGATATTGCAACGAAATTAAAACACAACGGCATAAAGTTCAATATATGATGTATAAAGCATGTGGAAACAGATGATTATATCAAGTAAAGAACCAGTACCAACATGGAGTCCACAAATAAAGTGTTGTATTGCTGAAAGAAAAATGTTGCAAGTGCTCTTGGTCAAATTTTAGATTAATGTGGGAATGAGTTGATTAACTTAAGGAAAAAGGAAACTCCAAATATACCCGAAGGTACGAGGAGTATGTCCAAAATCGTTATCCGATGTGGCTCCCCGCAAGGAATATGTGGGATGGTTGGAGTCTCTGAGACGTTTTCAACACTACACCAACAAGGGTGTAGCCTAACGGTGTCTCGAGGTCGCTACCTAGTTGTTCTCGCTTCCTTTGTGGATTTTGCCATCGCAACGGATTGATTCGAGGCGTTGGATTTTTCGCCTGGGAGATTAATTAGGCGTGAGAACTTAATTAATCTAGTCACCCATGTTGCTTTTGATGCAACCAACTGTTCGGACGAACCGCAGCGGTGTAGAGAATACACAACAGAGTCTAAAGGATTTTAATAATCGTTTTGTTGTTAAAAATAAGAAAAGTGACCTCCAAGAATCTCTTTCGGTTCAAGTGAACCGCAATCGGGAAAGCAAGGAGGGGTTGATTTTATTAATGTTTTTGTATTTGAAATTAGAATTGAAGTGCAAGAAAGGGTTATCTAATTAATCTACCACGAATTTCCTTCCCCTTTCGGGTCACTCGAGAACTTTTGGGGTAAGTGGTAGTGTTACTTTGAAAACTTGAAAGATGTAAACAGTTTTGCAATATCAAACAAAGTACACTACTTGCATATGAATGACAGAGGCCTAAGTGGTTTAGGTGCATAGTTCAAGATTCCAGGTAGGTGGATCCTCGACAGAGATCTTTTAGACTGAGCCTACCACTAGAGAGACTCAATTATATGGCACTAATGACAGAGTTGATTAACTTTGAAACTTCCTGCTTCGAGGAGGCTGCACAACATGATGTGTGGGAGGAGGTTATGGTTGAGGAGTATGATTGCATTATGAAAAACCAGGTATGGGAGGTTGTGCCGAGGCCACAAGGGAAAAAGGTGGTGGGATCCAGATGGATCTATAGGGTGAAGCATGCAGCAAATTAAAGCGTGGAGAAGTACAAGACGTGCTTCGTGGAAAAGGGGTTTTCACAGAAGAAGGTTATTGACTATGAGGAGACCTTCGCCCTTGTTGCCAAATATTCTTCCATTTGGACCATTATCTCACTAACAACTAAGATGGGTTGGCGAGTCCATCAGATGGACGTCAAGACTGCCTTCCTCAACGAAGTGATAGAGGAGGAGGTATATATTGAGCAGCCAAAGGGGTTTGATGTTGAGAACAGGGAGTCGCATGAATGTAGACTGCATAGAGCTCTTTATAGGCTTAAGTAGGCATTTTGAGCATGGTACTCGAAGATAGACAACTATATACAGGAGATGGGATTTCAGCGGAGTGAGGCTGGTCACAACCTATACTTCTTGAGAGGTGAGGTGCCTCTCATATTGGTCCTATATGTGGGTGATCTCTTTCTTACAAGATATGAGAGGCTGATTGGAGACTGCAAGTCCAACCTTGTAGTGGAGTTTGAGATGAAAGACTTCGGGTTAATGCATTACTTTCTGGGCTTGGAGGTTTGGCAGAGAGATGGATGCTTCTTCATTGGACAGGGGAAGTATGCTGTAGAGATCTTGAAGAGATTCAGGATGAAGGACTACAAGCCTATGGCCATACCTCTAGTTTCCAATTGGAGGAAGATTGATGCATCATGGTCAGAAAGATTTGATCCTACCTTGTATTGTCAGCTTATCAGATCACTTATGTATCTGGTCAACACTCGACCAAACATCAACTTTGCAGTCAACTCTTTGAGTCAGTTCATGGTGGATCCTTGGAGAGTGCATTGGACGGCTGCAAATCACATGCTTCGCTGCATTAGAGGTACAATGGAGTATGGATTGGTTTATGAGCGCAGGGGAGTGTGTAGTTAGTAGATTTCATAGATGCTGATTGGGTAGGATGTGTAGAGGACAGGAAGAGTACTTCAGGTTGTTGTTTCAACATTGGATCAGGGGTTGTCTTGGCTCAGCAGGAAGCAGAAGTCAATTGCATTGAGCTCGACAAAGGCTGAGTACATGGCAGCCAACATTGCTGCTTGTGAGGGTATGTGGTCGAGGAAGTTACTTTTCGGGTTGTTCGAGTGTGAGATAGAGACTACAGTAGTTCACTGTGACAATCAGAGTGGCATCAGGCTATCTGAAAATCTAGTGTTCCGACTGAAGCAAACACATAGACATCAGGTACCACTTCTTGAGAGATTGTGTTCAGAGAGGAACCATCTGGTTGGAGTACATACAAACAGATGAGCAGGTGGTGGACATTTTCACCAAGGCACTTTGCAGACAGAGTTTTGTGAAGTTTAGGGATAAGTTGTGGTTGCTACCGAATCCCTTCCTCGTTGAGAGGGAGTGTTAAACTAACAACACCAAGGAAGGTCTTCCTGCATGCATGTGTCCTTGCATACAAAAGACTTAAATTGGGAAACAAGTTGTATTTAATTTACTTTTCCTAAGTTTACTTTGGAAAATAAATTAAAGTGATCTAAATTAACTTTAGTGAAACACTAGTTAAAGTGAAAGTGAAATTAGGGTTTCTGTTTTACCTAAAGTCATAAAAGAAAGGTCAATTGGTGGAGAGAACACAATTTCATTCCGACAGAGACGGAGGAAGAAGTGTGAGAGAAAATTTTGGCGAAGAAGACGAAGGAGCCCTAACTTAGGAAGGCAGCCTTAAATTGCAGAGGAGAGAAACATGACACTTTGGCGGAAGTACACCATACAACAACAACAATAGGAGCACCATATATCAACAAGCTGCCTTGGGAACCGTGCCATCTCACAGGTTTTTCTCAGTGATTTTTGGGTGTTTCAATTTTGCCATCTAGGGCATAAATCAATTTTTTGATATTGTAAAAGCTCGGTATTTTCTTAATAAAAATATCCTCTCATACTGCTGCACCGGTTTTCCCATCTTGGGTTTTGTCCGGGAGTTTCTACCCAAAAAGACTATGTCGTTTCTATTGATGTGATTGATGTTGTAAATGGTTCTCAGTTTTATATTCCACTGCATGCTGTAAAGAAGTTCATGTGTGGTTATTTCAGTTAAATTAAAATATACTATTTTAGCCCTAGTTGTGCTTTAAAGGAAAATTTACAAAACAAGCTTTAGATTTGACTTAGAACCACTTATAGAAAATGAAAGACTTTTTATTGCTAGATCTAGTTTTTTTAGAAAGAAAGGACTTGGATCTTTTCTTAAATGAAACTAAATCTATGCATGCAACTCCTATATACTCAGATCTAGAAAAGATACTAGCTTTAAAACAGTAGATTTAAAATATAAGAGCCAACTCCTATATACTCAGATCTAGAAAAGATACTAGCTTTAAAACAGTAGATTTAAAAATATCCTCTCATACTGCTGCATCGGTTTTCCCATCTTGGGTTTTGTCCGGGAGTTTCTACCCAAAAAGACTATGTCGTTTCTATTGATGTGATTGATGTTGTAAATGGTTCTCAGTTTTATATTCCACTGCATGCTGTAAAGAAGTTCATGTGTGGTTATTTCAGTTAAATTAAAATATACTATTTTAGCCCTAGTTGTGCTTTAAAGGAAAATTTACAAAACAAGCTTTAGATTTGACTTAGAACCGCTTATAGAAAATGAAAGACTTTTTATTGCTAGATCTAGTTTTTTTAGAAAGAAAGGACTTGGATCTTTTCTTAAATGAAACTAAATCTATGCATGCAACTCCTATATACTCAGATCTAGAAAAGATACTAGCTTTAAAACAATAGATTTAAAATATAAGAGCCAAGTAACCAAGGAAGTATTAATAAAAAATGAGAAAGAGTGAAAGAGGTGGCTTTGGTGCCAGAATGATCAACCGTGGAGCTTTCCGGTGGAATGTCGAGGGACTATGTCTTTGAGAAAGTTTGGAGAAAGTGAAGAAGCAAACTAGATCAACGCCCTCTCTAAGCTAGGAACCTGCAGCTAATCCAATGGCTTGCCAAGATGCTTGTGAGATCCGGTCAATGCATAAACAGATAGATTAAAACAACATGCATATAATCTTATAAAACATGTTAGATCTAGATCTCCATGCATGCATAAAGGAAAAGGAGGTAACCAATAATCTTATTAACTAAACTCCTTTCCTACCAAGATCATAATAAACTTATTAAAAATCTTTTAGCACTCCATTCACAATATCAAAATAAGCAAGTTAACACAGATATAGGTTACCTCAATGAAACATGGCAATGCTCATCCACACAAAATAACATGACACCATCTTGCCTCCAAAGCTTTCTTTTATTCCAAGCAACAAAAATAATTACAGTATCACAACAACAAACCAATTCTCTATCCAACTCTTACTAGCTTGGAAGAGAGAATGGCTGCTTTATTTATAGCCAGAGCAAATCCCCGGGGGGCTACCAACACTGAAGATAAACCCAGAGTATAACTGAGTTGAAGAGGAGTCACACTGAGATGGAACTGAAGAGAACCGCTGAGGTGATTGACACCTCTCTCACTTAACTCACAATCCGTTGCCAACACACTCAATCCATTCACCATGATCCACCCACCAATCCACATCGATGTCCTTCCCTCACGCGTGAGCTCCATGAAGGTAGGTGAAGAGTTGTTGATGTCATCCATAACGTTTGATGGCCACTTAAAGAAATAAACCAAAGTTTAGCTTGAAATTACGTTGCAAAGGGTTGATGTGAGGAGGGTTGACTTTACCATTCCACTCGCTACCTCCCTCTTTGGTGTTTAGAAATGATAAAATCACTAACCAAAGTTTTAAAACTACCATACGAAGAGGGTCCACCCCACTCTCTAGCACTAGCTTCCACCATACACTTGCGTGGAGTCTCCATGACGTCACCCACATCTCCTCACGCTAACAACCATTCGCTCACCAAAGTTTGAAGTCAAAGTGTAAGTGAAGGTTAAGTTGAAGATGAACGTAAGCATTTGGGGGTGTTAAGATTCCATATGCTAAGCTAGATTATCAACATTCAATTCAATTTCACAACAAAAGCATATAGACATGATCATTGAAAGAAACAGTATCACAAGATCAACACAGATTTACCCTGGGAAAACCCTAAAGGGAAAAACCCAGCAAGAAAAGCTTGCTCAATATAGATGATCAAAAGATAAAAGATAAGACTTCAAACTTGTCCTTCTCCTCCTTGCAGATAAGACTCTCTCTCTCTCATGCGCTACACAAGTGAGTGATTGTGTGTTCAAATGAAAAGCGCCTCTCTCCTATTTATATTCTTTCGTTCACTTGACATTTCACTCAACCAAGTCGGCCCCACTAAAATTGACTGGGCCGACTTCTCTAGGAGGACTCAAACAACTTAATATTATATTAATGAGGGTGCTAATGGCCTGACTTACAACAGAGGGTTTTTCCTCATGACTCTTAGTGATTCTCCTTGTTGTCCGTCGATTGCACACCAGCAGCAGAAATCTTCCGAAAGCTGTCTCCTCACTTAGGAAAGTGGGAGAGGTGTGACCTTGGGGGCAAGCACAGAGCTAGGTACTGTCACCTACTCCTAGCTCCTCCGTTTAGGCTAACTCCTAACGAAGCCAAGGGGGGTAGTCCCTAACAAAGAGTTTTCTATTGCTCAATGTTTAAGTTAAGTTTTGGATGTTTTGGATGCGGATGGGTGTTGTTTAGGGGTTATTGTGATTTTAAATGATTAATATTAAGGGGATGATGATTAATCAAAGCAATCCACGTTGCTAACAAGAGATCACACAGATAAGCAAAGATTCTAGACTTGTAACTTAAGCATTCAAATATAATCAATTGAAATGGACCATAGACAGTTGATCAAGATAGAAAATTAATCAAATATAACAAAGGACCAGTGCCTTATGGAGTCAAATAAATGCGTGAAAATAAAATCTAGGAATTAAGATAGTGAGTATTAGGTTTTGCAAGTGCTCTTGGTAGTTTTTAAGAGTTTTTAATAGTGGTCTTGCTTACGGTAGCTGGATGTACTAATCGGAAATACCTTCAGTGGCTCCGTTCGAAGACATGACGGACTTGTCTGGGGTCACAGGTAAGTGTTCAATAACTTAACTACCTGTGCCCAAATTGGGTAGCCCGATGCCCACACTTGGAATTTGCCCACATGCCTCGGTATTTAAACGAAACAACGTCGGTGCGTTGGTTATGGGGGAAAAGTTTTAATTAAGTTACTCTTGTAGGGTTTAAAGATCTAGTGCCGATTCTGGGTATTCCGATCTGGGATCGGTCAGAGCATACTCCGGTAAGGAGGGGAAGGAATTAATTAATTAAAGGGGTGTGTGTGTTGAAGATTTTATTAAGTTGATTAATTAGACTCTCCGATAGAGAGTGCTCTTGACCTTGTCTTATGACGAAGGTTCAAGAGTCTTATCTAATTTATATGAGACTAATGCAAGGATGATGCCATGCTAGAGATGCTCTCCGATAGAGAGTGCTCTTGACTTGTGTTTCTGCAAGTTCAAGAGTCTTACTTAGGAATTAATTGATTAAACAAGCACAAGATGAAATTGGTTGATTAAACTCTCCGACAAAGAGCACTCTTGATCCACCTTATGGTGAGATTCAAGAGATTTAAGCAAGTGATTTACTTAGAAAGATAAACAATTATAACTTGAAGTAATCAACTCATTCAATGCATTAGATGTGATAGATTATCAATTAAAATTCTAAGAAAAAGATGTAATTATAATGAGACAAAAAACATCTAACCTAAGAATGTAAAAAAAAGGACACAACACAATCTTCCCCAAATGGGGGAGGATGAGAGTGGGGACTTAAAAACCCCACTCAAACAAAAGATCTTTATTAAAATTTATACAATGTGCCTTAAGGATTTTAATCCTTGAAAGGACTTTTCAGATGAAAGCAAAACAACTCTACTAATATTATAACTTGTAACAAAGGAGAGTGCTTTTGACTTTTGCTTGAAGATCTTTCTGAAACCTGTGAAAAGGGACGAGAGAAGAAGTTTGAAAGAGAGCCAAAAGAACAAAGGAAAAGAGGGCTGAAACAAAGGAGGATGAGGGAGAGAAGGCAATAAAACCAAGAGAAGGTCAAAACCAAAGAAAGGGAAGAATAGGGCAGCCAACTAAGAAGCTAAAGGATGGTAAAAATCGAAGAAAACGGGGCAGCGAAAGAGAAAACAAATGGCTGTCATAAAAAATACAAAACAGGACAGCAAACAAAAAGTGGCCAAAAAGGCCAATAACAAGGTTGAAGAAGGCCCAAAAACTAGGGCAATAAGAGGCAAAAAAAGAAGGAAGACTAAGGCACACTAGGGCTGTCCAAAAAGAAGAAAAGGGAAGGTAAAAGAGAGTAATAACGGGGCAACGATGAAGAAGAGGTAAAAAGGGCAACGAAAAATAACTTGTAGAAAAGGGGTTTAAGGAGAGGAACAAAGAAGGTTTTTTGCAGCTTAATTCTTTAAATTTTTTCCAACTTTCCCGCTTAACCTGTCATGAAAAGTGAGAAACCAACAAGCTTCTTTTCCGCAAAATGATGGATTAGACAATACCATACAATAAGAAATTATAATTTAATACTTGTGCAAAAGATGAGACTTTGATGCTACTTCAAGTACTAAACAAAACTAGATCTCAACCTTCGTGAGATAAGCTTTAAACAAAGGAAGTTCTTAGATCTACACAACAAGAGATATAAAGATGAGATTTAATGCTTAGATCTACTTGTTATAAAACAGGGAATCAAAGTAACCTAAAAGTAGAATTTTGTTTTTTAGGGGTGAATATAAGAGATGGAACCACTTGGATCTTCGAATCTATGAAACCACCCTAGATCTCAATCAGTATGCAGCTGCCAGAAACCTGTGCTTGACTCCAAGAAAAGGAGATGCAACTTAGCTCAACCTTTTACTCGGTGCAATGGAGTGATCTGCATTCGAAAGACTTGTATGCTTGCCAAAAAAGGGGATTAGAACATGTACTATTTACTACTCTGAATCAAGAAAAGCATGAGATATAACTGAATAAGACAATGCTCTTATAGATTTCGGAAAGTAAATAAGTAAATAAATAACTTGAAACTACAAATATCTACTCTTATGTGCTTATATAAGCCCTCTAAAGCATTTATAATTACCCACAGATTAGCAAACAAAAGCAGGATTGAAATTGTATCACCTCATTAATCAAAACATATGAATCCGGAATCCACACCACATGAGCCTCCAAAGCCTTTCTTTATTCAAAATGGTTGCATAAGAGCAACAAGTATTACAATAATTCACCAGAGGTTCTTTGCATCAATCATCCACCTGAATAGAGCTAAAGGAGCCTCTATTTATACAATGAGAGAGTGCTAAAACCCTAAAACCAAACCTCATAACCTAACCAGCTTGGACACCAAACGGAGAAGCCAAACCTAAATTGAAGAGCTGGGAGTTAGGGGAGGTCTCCACCTAGGCAAGGCGCCCCCACTCCAACCTTGAGCACTAAAACCAAGCCTAGCTTGAGCCCACACGTGTGATGACGCACGCCCTCATGAGGAGAGAGGGGCATGAATAGGTAAAGGAGGCGTCTGGATGTAGGTAAGCCCATCTTTTAGGTCTGGTTGGAGCCTGCGCTAGGTTTGGGAAGCCCACTGATGGTGCAAGCTTCAGTCTTCACCTCGATCAAATCACCGGACCAATGAGTGCTCTCCATCTCATTCTTTAGCTGGAGATGACAAAGCGGCTAACTGATAATAAATTAATTGCTCACTTAATGCAGACTGAAGCTGAGTTATGACAACTCCAAACATCATAAGTGCTCGATGAGATGTCATTTAGCCTTTTATTTCGTCGAATTTGGATTAATTTGGAGAGTTTTAATTTTCTCCAAAATAATCAATTTTTAATAAAAATTCATTTTTTTCCTCAAAACTGATTTTTTTGAGAAAAAGGCATTATGTGTCCGATCGATGATCCGAAAGTTGGCTCTGACAGGCTGGACGGTCAATAATGATTTTTGGCTTAAGGTTAGAGCCTTCAATCACTGAATTCGGAGTCCGGATGACCGATTTATTACAAATGGGTTTTTTCCATTTAATTTATGGAAAAATTAACCCAAAAAACTTAGGAAAATAATTAAAAATTAAAAAATAAAAAATAATTTTTTCCCCGTTCGAAAAAAAAATTTTCGATTCTTTTTTATATGTCCAGATGACTTAGGACATGACCATGATCTACCTAAATAATGCCTAGTAGGTTTATAACACTCAGTTGGGCTCTAATAACCCCCCAAGGCCCAGAATTCAACATCAGGCATTCCAGCTTTGGAGGAAGCAGGAGAAAACCTTGTCAATTATACTCGGTTGAAGGCAAAGCATAGATGTCAGGGGAAAAAAACTCCCTGGAATACCTTATTTGAGATTCTACGTCTCAAGAGACCGAACCACTCAAAAATACCCTACTAGCACATTTTATTACAAACCCTGCGGGGCCATGGTCAAAATTATTCAAATAAAAAACTGGCTAGCCAATATTGGCTAGACATGAAGACAGATCAACTGATACACTGGAATCAGACATTGAACATGTCTGTCAACCGGCGGCTCCTCAGGCAATCCAACTATGGTACAAATAAGTGGATAACACTCTTGATAGGAACATCGAGGTATAATGAAGTACAAATGATTTTCCTGATAGGAACATCGGGGTACAATAAGTAAATACACTTCAAAGTTACAATAATTCAACACTCCCCCTTATCGAGAAGGGTATTCTACAACAACAGCAACAACAACAGTAGGAGAAGGAGAGAGAGCATCTTCAACCTCATCAGGGTGATACATCTATAAATCATTGGAAGCTTTTTCATCATCTTCGACATATAGTCTTCATCTTCAATTTCAGCAACAACAACACTTTGATCAATAACATCATCATCATACTCTGATCTTTTGATCAACAACATCATCATCATTAGCGATTTTAGTCTTCTTCAATCAATAGCATCATCATCAATAATACTTTGACCTTTAGATCATCATCATCATCATCAGCAACAATTCTTTGAGCAACATCATCATCATACTCTGATCTTTTGATCAACAACATCATCATCATCAACAATAACCTGCAATCCACAATACGAAGATGAAAGTCTATGGATCACTTTAGGACTTAAGTCCAGGGATGATACATTCCTACCACATTCTCGATGACCAAAGTCACTGGATACAATTATGGGATAACCACTCCCTATCATTTTAGGGCTTAAGTCCAAGGATGATGCAATCCTACGACATTCTCGACGACCGTAGTCATCGGATACAATTATGGGATAATCACTCCCTATCACTTTAGGACTTGAGTCCAAGGATGATGCAATCGTACCACATTCTCGATGACCGAAGTCACCGGATACAATTACGGGATAATCACTCCCTATCACTTTAGGATTTTCGTCCAAGGATGTTGCAATCCTGCCACATTCTCGAAAACCGAAGTCTCCGGATCACTTTAGGACAAGTGTCCAGGGATGATACAATCCTGCTTCTTTCTCGGAGACATAAGTCTACGGATCACTTTAGGACAAATGTCCAGAGATAATACAATCCCACTGCTACATCACTGCTCCCCCTTTCAGGGAAGGTCTTTCCGAACAACACCAAGCTTGTCTCGAAAGTATTCAAACTTTATTTGAGACAGAGGCTTCGTCAAGACATCAACAACTTGTTCATCGGTACTCACATACTGAAGCTTTATGGCTCCCTTTTGTATCATATCTCGAATGTAGAAATACCGGATTTCTATGTGCTTTGACTTATCATGGAACACTGGGTTCTCCGTCATCTTTATACAACTCTTGTTATCACATAGAGTCACTGTGGTATCCAACTCCAGGTTAAATAGACTTGACATCAGCTTCCGAAGCCATATGGCTTCACAACTAGCAGAGCAAGCTGCTATATATTCTGCTTTAGCCGTGCTAAGAGTAACATTGGATTGTTTCCTGCTAAACCATGAAATCATAGCAGACCCCAGACAATAACATCCACCTGATGTGCTTCTTCTGTCTGAGACACTTCCAGCCCAATCTGCATCTGTATAGCCATACAATCTGTAGTCATGGTTTGCATCATAGTATAGACCAAAGTCTATAGTTCCTTTCAGTCATCTCATCACATGTTTTGCAGCTATCAGGTGAACACGTCTAGGTTGAACTAGATACTGACTCAAGGTGTTCACAACAAAACAAATGTCTGGTCTTGTATTTGTTAGATACATCAACGACTTAATAATCTATTTGTATTGAGTCACATTCACTAACTCTGATGATTCATTAGTCAACAACTTCAGGTTGGTATCCATGGGTGTGGCCATGGCTTTGCATTCCAACATATCAAATCTTTTCAAGATTTCCATTGCATACTTTCCCTGGTTGAGAAAGATTCCTTCTGAGTTCTGCCATACCTCCAGACCTAAGAAATAATGCATTAACCCAAGGTCTTTCATCTCAAATTCTTCAGCGAGATTCTTCTTGCATTCTACAATCTCTTTCTCATTCCCTGTCAGAAATAGGTCATCCACATATAGTAATAGTATGACAGGTTCATCTTTTATAACCTTGAAGTAAAGGTTAGGATTGACTTTACTCTTGGTAAAGTCCAAGCTCGTCAGGAAACTATTTATTCTTCCATAACAAGCTCTAGGAGCTTGCTTCAGATTGTACAGGGCCTTCTTCAACTTGCATACGTGAGTTCGTCTGTCTTCAACTTCGAATCCTTGTGGTTGTTCTATGTATACTTCTTCCTCAATCACACCATTCAGGAAGGCTGTCTTCACATCCATTTGGTGTAAGTCCCACTTCATCATGGATGCAAGTGCCATGATGGCTCTAATCGAGGTATTACGTGCTACTGGTGCAAGTGCTTCTTCATAATCAATTCCCTCTTTTTGAGAGAAACCTCTAGCCACAAATCTTGCCTTGTATTTCTCTATACTTCCATAAAGTGCATGTTTTATCTTGTAAATCCACTTGGAAGATACTACACTCTTGTCTTCTGGTTTGGGAACTATATCCCAAACATCATTCTTCATTATTGATTGGTATTCTTCCGTCATTGCTTTTACCCATTCTTTCTTCTGTACAACTTCTTCATAGTTTGTAGGTTCTTGATCCACAAGATCACACATCAAAGCTACATAGCTGGAAAATGGCTTGGGATTCTTGCTTATCCTAGTGGAGCCTTCAAGAGCTCCATATCTTTTTGCTTCTTGTATAATTTCTCTTTCCCAACCAGGTTTTCTGTTTCATGATATCTCCATCGTGGGAGGTTCTTGTGGTTCTGTCATATCATGATCTTCAGGTGTTTCATCAACAGGGAGGAATGTAGCCTCTACATTTCTAGGAGGTGCATCTTCCTCATATACTTCTTCATGTTGACATTTTCTGGATCTCTTGAGAGCTGCTTCTTCATCGAATGTTACATCTCTACTGATTTCCATGTGATGGAATCCAAGAATGTAGATTCTGGATGCCTTGGATACTTCATAGTATCCAACAAATATTCCCTTCTTTCCGGAAGGGTCCAACTTGGTTCCTTTCTCCTTCGGTATGTGAACATATACTGGACAACCGAATATCTTGAGGTGACTTACCTCAGGCTTCTTTCCTGTGAAGATCTCTTATGGGGTCTTGAATCTAAGGGCACTGTGAGATATTCTATTCTGTACATATACAACAGTTCTTGCTGCTTCTGCCCATAGATGCATTGGAAGATCTTGATCATATATCATTGTCTTCACTGCCTCCATGATGGTTTTGTTCTTTCTTTCTGCAACACCATTTTGTTGAGGATTGTAGGGAGTAGTTAGTTCCCTCTTGACTCCAACATCTTTACAAAAGGCTTCAAATTCTTTTGAAGTATATTCTTCGCCATTGTCTGATCGGAGTGTCTTGATTCTTTTGTCTGAAAGATTCTCTATCAAGGCTTTGAATTTCTTGAATTTTTCAAATACCTCATTCTTTGCTTTCAAGAAGTATATCCATGTCTTTCTTGAATAGTCATCAATAAATGTAATATAGTATTCAAAACCATTCAAAGATGTGGAGTACATTGGACCACACACGTTTGAATGAATCAATTCCAACGTACCTTTAGTTTTTGTTTCACTCTTCGGAAATGGATTCTTGATATTCTTCCCTTTTGCACATCCTTTGCAAATGCCTTCATGATTGATCTTCAAGTCTGGTAATCCCGTCACTACTTTGTTTACATGAGGTAGTGCTTTGTAATTGATGTGGGCAAACCTCCTATGCCACAGTTCACTAGGGTTAGTGGTCTCATGAACAAGGGCTATTTCTAGATGTCCCTTGAGTTTATACAGGCCTCCTTCTTCTTCATCGATGACCACTGCATCTTTAATTGTCTTTCCTTTGGGCCACATGAGTACTTGGCCATCTATGAATGCAACTCTGTATCCTTTCTTATCTAAAGCTGAGATAGAAAGTAAATTCTTCTTTAGTGTTAGTGGTCTAATGAACAAGGGTTGTTTCTAGATGTCTCTTGAGTTTATACAGGCCTCCTTCTTCTTCATCGATGACAACTGCAGCTTCAATTGTCTTTCCTTTGGGCCACATGAGTACTTGGCCATCCATGAACGCAACTCTGTATCCTTTCTTATCTAAAGCTGAGATAGAAAGTAAATTCTTCTTTAGACCTGGTACATATAAAACTTCCTTCATCTTCAGAGGATTTCCTGAATCAAGCTTGTAGCTTGCTTCACCAATTCCTTTGATTGGATATTGATAGGCATCTCCTAGAGATACTTTCTGAGGAGAGTTCTTTTCTTCAAGTTTTGATAGAATTTTCTTTTGTCTCGACATGTGCTTTGATGCACCAGTATCAATAAGCCATGTGTCTTCTCCAGGTGTTACAGACCCAGAGAGTGCAGAGAATAGTACATACTCCTCGACATCTTCTTCCCTTGCTTGCTTTCTCTGTGGTCCTTCTTCTTCTTCTTTTTCATCCTCATCTTCAGCTAGATGCGCATGATGTCTTTTGTTATTGTTTCTCTTCTTGTATTCTTCTCTTTTCAAAGGACAATTTCTGGCAATGTGTCTTATCTTGTCACAATGAAAACACTGAAAGTTGGAGTAGTCCTTCTTTGGAAAGCTTTCTCTTGTTCTTTGGAACCTTTTGGGAGGTTGAGACTCCTTGTGGTTTCCCTTCTTGAAGTTGGGTTGACTTCTTCTCTTGATATGGGTGGCTAGGGCTTGGTCATCTTTCTCAGTAGAACTTCTCTATTGGCCACTCTAGCCTCCTCTTGAATATAGTCTTCCCATACAATATCAAACTTCATGCTTTCCTTTCTAGCACACACCATTTGGATGTATGACTCCAAGGGTCTAGTGAGATCATTGAGAGCAGTCATAACCAACTCATCTTCATCAAGGGTGTCTCCAATGGCTTCTAGTTGTTCCTTGAACTGGGAGACCCTTGTGAAATAGTCCTGGATGGATTCTCCATGGCTCATTTTGGTGCTCTTCAATTGAGCTCTTAGATCCATCTTTCTATTGATGTTTCTTCCTTCATACATCCTTGCTAGGGCATCATACATTTCTTTCGGAGTCTTCTTGGATGACACTTGAGGGATCAAGTGATCCTTGATAGAATCAACAATAATCCTTTGTGCCCTAATCAGATCCTTCTTGTGCTTCTCCTTAGCTTCAGCCCCTTTAGGTTCTGCAACTTCATCCTTGATATATTTTTCAAGATCACTCTCCTTGAGAATGAGGCCCATTCTGTATTTCCATGCTCTGTAATTCTCTATGCCTTCTAGTTTGTCCTCAAGCTTGGTGCTTGGGGCCATCTTGTCAGAGGATTACAAAAAAATTGAAATTCTGGAAAATTTGAAACTGATCTTACCGGGAGATGCACTTGACTGAGGTGAGTTGACTGGTGTGCTTGGTTTCTAGAGATCTCAAGTCTTCACCTTTCAAATCTGACTTGCGAGATTTTGCAGTGCAGTTTTCTGGTTCACTGGATTTCTGCTAAGTCACATGACACGAGGACACGGGACACAAAGGACACGAAAATACGAGTATTCGACACGAGACACGACGACCCCAGAAATAGGACACGGGGGACACGTTTTATATATATATTAAAAAATTATATATATATATATATTAAAAAAATACATAAAGAACTACATTTTTAAAAAACTAGAAGTATATACAATGTACATCAATCATAATATCATTCAATTGAAATTTGACAATGATGAATCACTAATAAAATTATCAATGAATCATGAACTTTGAACCATAAATTGCATATTTGATATTTCTCAATAAACCACAAAAATCAAAATTTATTTCGAGAAAATGCCACCGACAAATACAAAATAGAGTAGATACTACTTAGTACTAAGTCTAGTATTTACTGTCCTACTAGGTACAAAATGAAAATAGTAAATAGCCACAGGTAAGAATATAATAGCTCATCAATGGTACTAGCCATTGTCAATCGTCTTTCTGCTCCTCCATGTCAAAATTAACATTACTGTCATAGCTCTTTCCTCTATCCTC
>LPNX011234152.1:141842-187564 GCA_001517045.1 Pseudotsuga menziesii
TAGGATTTCTGTAGTTTTCTGGTCCAATGTCAAACTAGGGTTTGACTTTTTCGGAGATCTACCCACTCAAAAATCTCGATCTCAGGCTCAGTAGATGTGCTCTAGGAGGGCACAACTTTCCATACAATTTGATCTTCAAAAATAAAAAAATTTCCCGAAACCCTAATTTCTTGTCGGGGAGAGAGAGAGAGGGCTTTTTCACCTTGTGAAAGTTGTCCTATTTAGATTCGCTTCGATACCATATTAAGATTCCATATGCTAAGCTAGATTATCAACATTCAATTCAATTTCACAACAAAAGCATATAGACAGGATCACTGAAAGAAACAGTATTACAAGATCAAGCCAGATTTACCTTGGGAAAACCCTAAGGGGAAAAACCCAGCAAGAAAAGCTTCCTCAATATAGATGATCAAAAGATAAAAGATAAGACTTCAGACTTGTCCTTCTCCTCCTTACAGATAAGTCTCTCTCTCTCTCTCATGCGCTACACAAGTGAGTGATTGTGTGTTCAAATGAGGAGCGCCTCTCTCCTATTTATATTCTTTCGTTCACTTGACATTTCACTCAACCAAGTCGACCCCACTAAAATTGACTGGGCCGACTTCTCTAGGAGGACTCAAACAACTTAATATTATATTAATGAGGGTGCTAATGACCCGACTTACAACGGAGGGTTTTTCCTCATGACTCTTAGTGATTCTCCCGGTAGCAACATCGGGGTATAACGAAGTACAAATGATTTTCCCGATAGGAACGTCGGGGTACAATAAGTAAATACACTTCGAAGTTACAATAATTCAACAGGGGGACCCATGCCATGTCACCTCATTCAATTATATTTTAATTATTTCACTTTTTCAAACTTTGACCATGGTGCCAAATTGATGTAATTTTGCATTAAAATGCCATTCTGATCAAGGTTACACAAACCGTGGGTGCGACACTCATCCCAAAATTAGGAATTGGGGATTCGAAACCCTAACCCTAATTAACCTTAATTATCCTATGTAAACAACTTTATATTAGTCAAAATGAGGTGGAAGAATCTGAGAATCCGATTCGGGTGCGGTTAGGCCTAGGGCCGAATCAGGTAAGTATGATTCTGATGCATCCTTAGCTGAATAATGCTCCATAGAGTGTTTGAGACTCTCTATAGAGAACCACCTATGTACAGAAGGATTTGTACAAGCTCAGTAGGCACCCATGGGATAGCGCATACAAACACATGAGAAACTTGAGGATCAATTAGAGTGATGGAGATCCCAACCTTTACTACAAGGTTGAAGATAGAATCCTAGAAAGGACAAGAGAAAACCTGCAACAAAGTTCGAGATGAAGGATCCTGATATCTAGTGACATAGATGGATACAAAGAAGACTAACAGCGGAGGAGACTACCTGTCACCCCAATGTCCTAATACAGATGCAGAGGGAGGATGGTGCTCCACCTAAGAGGGAGTTACTATGATAGATCTCAAAGTTCGAGCATCTTGACATGATTCTTGAGATTAGCAGCATGATGAGATCCAGAAGACATTTTACTTATCCAACTAAAATATGTAGAGCAAATGGTGTGGTACCTAAAGGGTATTGCAAAAGTATGATGACTTTGATTGAGCTGGCAGTACTGCATACTCCAACATATCGCAGAAAGCAAATTGTTTCTCTAAATGCAATCAAGGATGAATATATTGCAGCTAAGAAGAAAGCAAGTAAAGATTCCTCAAGTAATGAGGAATATGATCCAAAAGAATTATACCGATGAAGATGAAGCTTATACTGTTATCCATTGGATAAGAGGAGATGCACTGATAGGACACACAGACACAGTTCTATGTGATCTATGGTGTAAGAAGACTCGCTCAGTATTTCTGATCATGAGTGAGATAGGAACAGGTCCTCAGAATCAGACGATGAAGTTGAACACATTTGGCAGAGACTCTAGTAATTCAAGAAGACAGAGATCAAGATGGATTCTACCAAACAAACAAAGATAAGTATTTGAATAGTCATTTGCTATATATTTAGATGTGTACATGATATGTTTCTAGATTTAGGAAATGTATAGTAGAATATTTGTAGTTCACTACTAATATGCAGGTGATGGGTAAGTGGTTTAGATGATTGTTGCATTAGCAGAAATAGTTGCAAGATTATATATCTTTATGCATGGGAAGTTGTCATTTTGAATATGTTACGAAATGTTTCTAATCATAAAAAATGTATTTGACTTGTAGGAAGGATTGTATGTAATCACCTACAAGAGAAGAAATGATGAACTTACGGATATATGATACAGTTGCGGATGTACACGAGAAGAATGATGCAATTATAGATGCACAAAAGAAGAATGATGTAAGATGCAGTTGCAGATGTACAAGAAGAGAATATTAAAGAACAAGTTGATGAAGGGAGCTGCAAAGCTCAAGTATGTTCCCACCAAGGAACAAATAGCAGATGTATTAACTAAGCCTCTGGCTCATGTAAAGTTTGAATAGTTTCGACACAAGCTTGGTGTAGTCCGAAAGGACCTCTCTCGAAAGAGGGAGCGACAATAGATGTTGGATGCAGTGGTGAGTAGGTCAGTCTAGAGGAGGGTACGTCTGGCTAGGCTTGTTTGGCTCGAAAGGGTTAGTAAGCCAGACAAGGCTTGTTTGGTCCCCAAGGAGATCCATCTGTCGAACTAGGCTTGTTTGGCTCGAAAGAGTTAGTAAGTTAGACAAAATGCCCGGATGGATCTACCAAATAACTCACTGTGATGCTACTCCGAAGAAGATGAAGGGAAAGATGTATCATCCTCAGTATTGCTATACTGTTGATTGTTGATGGTTGTCACAATATTGCTATACTGTTGATTGATGATGACTGCTAAGATGCTTGTTGGTTGTCACAATATTGCTATACTGTTGTTTGTTGATGACTGCTGAGATGCTCGATGGTTGTTACAGTATTGTTATACTGTTGATTGTCAATGACTACTGATTATGGTTGCTGAGAAGTTTTGATGATGGTTGAGTCAATTGTTTCAGTATTGATGATTGTTGCTGAGATGGTTGCTGAAATGTTTTCAGTATTGTTATACTGATTGTTGAGATGTGTGCTTCAGTATTGCTATACTGATGATTTTTGTGATGATTGTTGAGTTAGTTGCAGTGTTGTTTCACTGATGATTGATGATTGTAGAAGTTTCAGTGTTACTACACCGATGATTGTAGAAGTTTCAGTGTTACTACACTGTTGATTGTTGTTTGTTGAATTGATAATGATGTTGCTTCAACATATTGATGCTGATGATGTGGTTATGGTCCCAACACCTTATGTTGATGTTGTTGATATGGTTGTGGTCTTAGCACCCTGTGCTGATAATGTTGATATGGTATAAGTCACGACTCACAACACCTTGTGTTGATGATGTTGATGTGGTTGTGGTCCCAACACCTTGTGTTGTTGCTGATATGATTGAGGTCCCAACACCCTGTGCTATTGATGTTGATGTAGTTGAAGTCACAACACTTTGTGTTTATGCTGACGATGTTTCAACATTTTTATGTTGATCATAATGATGATGTTCCACGATCTCTATGTTGGTAATGCAGATGATGATCTAGCACTACAGTTGATTTGGTTTTTAGCACTAACATGCTAATGTTGTTGTTGTTGTTTTAGTATTTATATACTGTTAATGCAGATGATGATGTTTCAGTATTTCTATACTGAAGATACAGATGGTGATGTTTCGGTATTCCCATACTGAAGATATAGATGATGTTTTAGTATTTACATACTGAAGATGCAAATGATGATGATTCAATATTTCTATACTGAAGATACATATGATGATGTTTCAGTATTCCCATATTGAGGATGCAGATGATGATACTTATGATGCAGATGATGATGCTTTCAGTATTCACATACTGAAGATACAGATGATGATAGTTCAGTATTCACATACTGAAGATGCAGATGAGATGGTTCAGATGATGATGTTACAAGATGATGATTCAGCGTTTACACACTGATGTTGGCAAATAGATGATTCAGGAGATGTTGATGTTAAAGACGATGGCTCATTGTTTACACACCGATGCTGGCAAGTAGATGATTCAGAAGAAGATTTAGTATTCACATACTGATGTGATAGAAGACGATTCAATATTCACATACTGATGTTACATAATAAGGTTCAGAAGATGATTCAGTATTCACATATTGATGCGACATAATATGATTAAGTATTCACATATTAATGTTACAGAAGAAGGTTCAGTATTTAGAAGAAGATTCAATATTCATATACTGACATGACGGAAGATGATTCAGTATCCACATATTGATAATACAAAAGATGATCTAGAGGATGATTTAGTACTTATATACTGATAGAAGATGATTCAACACATACAAAAGATGATTCAGTATTTACATACTGAAATTGCATAAGATGATCCAGCTGAGATCGATGATGAAGATGTATGATTTTGTTCCAAAACTTCCTATGACATATAGAGATTCACCAGTCAGTTGTACAGTTGTAATGATGGTTGTTGTTGATGTAGAATACCTTCCTAGTTAAGAGGGAGTGTTAAAGTATTGTAACTTCGGAAGATATTCTATTGTACTTTTGTTGTATTCTCCTTTGGAGATGTTATTCCTCCATTCGGAGATGTCCTTGATGTAATTGGCCATGTAAAAGTCACGAGGTAAACCCTCCGTTGTAAGCTGGGGCAACAGTACCCACCAAAAGTATTATATAAAATGTATTTTGAGTCTCCCAAGGTAGGTCGACCCTAATTAGGGAACCTGGCCAACCTAGTTAGTTAGTTGAGGCACTCACCTAATGAATATAAATAGGTGAGGCACCTCTCTCATTCTCACACATCTTACACTCAAGTATTGCACTGGAGAGAGAGAGAGAGAGAGAGAGAGAGAGAGAGAGAGTCTACTGTGGAAGATGAACAACTATTCTTGTTGCTGGGGTTTTACACTGTCTTGGTCGAATTCTATGTTGAGGAAGTTTTGCGGGGTTTTCTCCCTTGTGGTTTCCCCGAGGAAAATCTTTGTGTTCTCTTGTGTTGCTGCATTTGTCTTTCTTTCAGTGATCCTTTGCTTATGGTTATGATGTTATGATGCTAAACGTTTTAGATCTTGTATAACCATTAAAATCTAACACATCAAACCTCTCACCCCACTTTTGAGAGTCAAATTAGTAATTTTAAATTATTAATTTTGATTTTCTCTCCAAAATGACTAAGAGGGTCAAATAAATGGGAAAATTGGAGAAAATCCAATTCCTAAATCAAAGGCAACTTGTCTTTGAGGTGTCAGGGTTGTTGAGGATCTTGTCTGGGGCATTTATGAGCACGGAGGAGCATTTTTCAGTCATCAGTGGAATGGATGCAATCAAATCCATGAGGGGACAAATTTCTCCATAGAGGGGCACATTTATCCATGATAGAGCTCACCTCTTGTATATGTGTCACAGAGAGAGGCGAGGGTGACCTACCTTATGAGATGTGTCCTACCACCTCTAGTTCGCTCTACATCACCCCCAATCTTTTCAAAAAGCTCCAACACTTGGCAAATTCGCTCCCCTGGGGTTTGGGCTCCATTTTTGCTATACAAGTTAGGCTTTCTTCCTCATTTGGGAGGATGCATTGAACCTCTTCCCTTTGTACTTATGTTGTTGATGTTTTGATAATAAAGATTGAAGGCTTAGGAGGCTAGTCTGTGATTACATTGTGATCTTGTGACTTGGTCAAAATCTGAGGTGAAATTTGTGGAATTTCATGCTTTATTTATTTCGAATGATGTGTTTGGATCGAGTTAAATTTCAATAAGTATTTTTTGCTGTCAAGTTACTTATGTTCATTTTATTATCAGAATTTTGGAGGAGTAGAAAATTGTATTTGGTTATACTTATGCTCTCCTTCTTTTTGATTAATGAACTGACTGGATTAACCTTGTTCTTTTGAGAATTTGCCTAGTTTTTTGTAGATTTGTCTCAGAATGAAGGGGCTTGGAGCTCAGTTGCATCCACTTCTCTTTACAACATCCATTTTGTTGTTTCTAATACAATTGTTTTGCAGATCCCTCTCTCCTTCATTTCTTTCAAGCACGGGCTTGGGAATTTCGGTCTTCTTCTCTCTAAAAGTCAAGTTTTCTTCTTGGTTTCGGTTACTTGATGCTTAGTAAAGTTGGATAAGTTATTTTATATTTGAAATCTGATTTTATGCAAGCATATATATGAGATCTAGATTCACTTTAAAAGTTTTATCTTAAACTAGATTTGTTTCAATATTTCAAAGTGCCATTTTCATAAAAAAATCTACAATTTTATGAGCATTTTGAGTAGTATAGAGTATGTATTTGTTTTGATAAATTTACGATATTCTAATACATTTAACTCACTAGTTTTTAGCAGGTTTTGAGAAAAGGAGGACATACTGCTCAAATTTTGAGTCACAGGTCATCCGAGACATCAAAAACTCCATTCTCCATCCCATTTCTTCTTTTCTTTTCTCTCCCAGTGACATTGTAAGCCTTTTGATCCCTTTCAAGGATCAAAGTGCAAATCATAATTTAGTTTTTTATCATATTGTAAACTCATTAATAAATAAAGCAAGTGGCCTACACAATGCCCACACTCCATCTCCCCTTGGGGGGATTCACAGTTTCTTTCATGGTTTGCATTTTACTAATCAACACTTGCACACAATTTGCCTTCTTGAAAGGATGTATAGATTAGTTGTTTTTATTTAATTTCATCTCAGAATAAGTTTTACTTTCTTACCCAACTCATTGCCACGAAGTATGCTCTTGCCACCAATTAAAGGTTTTGCCGATTATTGGTGGATGATCAGAAAGTGACACATAGTTGTGGTTCTAATTTGTCGTTAATCCTTTGATTTTACAAACCTAGTTTCTGTATCAAATTGGAATAAACATTTTGTCGTCAACTCATGTATGCTCTTTCCCACTGTGGGCATTTCCTAATCGTTGGCTAATCAAAAGCGGTTTTTGACACTTTCTAATTTCTTCACATTAATCTAATAATTCATTAATAAAATCAACTCCCCTTAGAAACATTACAAAAATCCGGTGTACGATAGTTGACAATTGTGGGAAAATTCTTCAAAGGAAGCGGGAATAACTGAGTAGTGACCTTGAGATACAGTCAGGCTACACCCTTGTTGGTGTAGTGTTGGACACCTTCTCAGAGACTTCAATTCAGCTCACATTTCTGAGTGAGGAACCACTTTAGTCATCTTCCAGACACATTCTCAATACTTCCAGTATATCGAGAATTCCCTTCTCGTAATTCAACTCATCTCTTAATAATTAAAACTGACCAAGACACATCTGCAAACATTTTAGTTCAACAACATCATTTCACTTTGACTCCATTGGCACTGATCTAATTTGTAATTATTGTATTCTCGCTTTATGTGTGATGTTATGCTGCTCAATATTTACTTAAATTTGCGAACAATCTTGTCTCAGTAATTTTATTTCAGAAACTCCTAAACAACTTACTTCCATCATTAATGATTAAACTTAAGAGTCTTAGACAACTCTTTCTTAGGGATCACCCCCTTGGCTTTGTTAGGAGTTTTGCCTAAACGGAGGAGTCAAGGTCAAGTGATAGTACTTGACTCGAGATTTTCCCCCAAGGACACACCTAGCAGCTTGAAGATTTATGCTGCGCTTAACCCCCAGGTGTGTGAAAGACGACAACCTTGCCAAACCAAGTATATAATAATGAGAAAGACAAGAAAAACAACGAATGCTAATGAGAAGTAAAAAAATGAGAGAGTAAGAAATCATAAGATAGAAATACTCCCTGTAACCACCAATCCCAAAAGAAGAGCAAGATGGATGTCTCGCACAGGTGCGCCCCTCTACAAATTGACTTCTCTTTTAGACAAATAAAATGGATCCAGAAAAAATATGCCACAGATTCACCAATAATCTCTAATTGAAACGAGAAATAATGTCAGTGAATAACAAAGAACATTCTTCAATCATCCAGAAAAGACTAGAGATCCCATAAAATTTTCTTTATTATTCTTCAAGAGCCAATGGTGCCAAATTTATCGATGGGATACAATGAGGGGGGTCTCTCCTTTATATAGCTTTTGAGAGACACAAACCCTAACTTCCTTTTACATTCAACGGTTGAGATTATAACATCATCAATGATGGAGATTACTTTTACATGGATCAAGTTGACTAGATCAAAGGGGGAGCACGTTTTTCCCAATGATGCCTTTTCTAAGTCAAAACATAAGATATAACATGGTAGTACATCAAGGGGTCACCTTAGGGGCTCAATTCTCCCTAGTCCCCATTACAACATCAAATCATAAGATATAACAATGTGATACATCATATAGTCAAGGTGAGGGGCGCCCCTTGGGGGACGTCCTCACTGGATGAGCCAAATAAATAATCCCGGACCAACTGGTGATTGAAATTGTAGTATAAATGTCTAGAGAGCCACAATACATCATCTGGATAAGTTTCCTTTTGATTTCCTTGACCACACAAGCCCAATTGATTTTCCCAATGATTTCCTAGTTCATTTTTTGATGGTACAACCTTTGAAAATCATAAAAATCATCATATCTTCATTTAGGCTGAGAACTGTGGCAAACTGACTGCACAGGAGTATCTTGGAGTATCTGCTCCGAGATGTATATTAAAACCCAACCTAAATCATGTTATTCAGAATCATGGTGACAATAAATAATAATAACCAAGAAGATATACCTGTGTTTTTGAGTAATCATTGAATCCTTTGGAAGTCTCTTGTATATGCTATAATTACAAAGTTTAAACAATTTGCTAGTGTTGGGTGAAGGTGGAAAACAAGGGTACGGTAAACGGGAAATTACTTATAGTTGATTTGGACCATATGATCTCTCCAAATGATGATAAGTACACACAACCACAATGACATATGCATGATAGATAAACAATAGGGAATGGTGGTGTCTCACAAGTGGATGGGTTGATCTGGAAAGAGTCCATTCAACATTAACAACAAGTCTACAACTCACATCCAAGCTAGCAATCAAGCTCCATGAGGATTCTTTCTAGGACCCTTGCGTGTTGAATTCTTAGCATTAACATGAATACTTTAGAAATTTGCAGACTAACATAAACAAATGACAAGTGCAGTAAATCACATCAACACATCAACACACTAAACACGAGTTTTGTTGCTGCCTTTCACACACCTAGGGGGGAACGTGGCAGAAATCTTCAAGCCACTAGGTGTGTCCTTGGGGGCAAGTCTCAAGTCAAGGCTGTCACCTTGTTCTTGACTCCTCCGTTTAGCTCAACTCCTAACGAAGCCAAGGGGGGTAGACTCTATTAAGTTACCAAGGAAAATTACTTTAGTATGATGATGTTAAATTGAATAAGTTGCTTAGAATTTTGAAATTAACCATAAATAACCATAGATGACACGATGAAAAATGAGCACAAGAAGCACAATTCTGATACACAATATATAGATATCAAAAGATTTAAACAAAGAACCAGTGCCTTAAAAATGGGGTCATAAAATAATCAAATGTACTTGCATGTGCTTGGAGTGAATGTTTTGCAATCGCCTCTTGGTACATTTTAAGTTAATATGAAATATGATGGATTAAACTTAAGTGAGGGGGGACTCCAGATATACCCGAGGGGTACTTGGAGTATGTCCAAAAATAAACCTTCACGGCTACCCGCAAGGAATGTGTGGGCTGAATGGAGTCTCTGAGACTGTGTTCATAATACACCCGAAGGTGTAACAGAGATCGGCGCCCCGAGGTCACTGTCCAGGAGTTCCCACTTCCTTTGGGTATTTTGCCATCGTTTACGGTTTGATCGAGGCGTTGGATTTTTTCCTGATGGTGGTTAATTGGGGAAGGTGAAGACTAATTAATCTAGTCACTCACGTTGCTTTTGATGCGTCTTGACTGATCAGACAAACCGCAACCAAGTGCAGAGCATACACATCGGAGCCTTGTTAATTTTAGTAAATTTTAAGGGATGAGTTTTTTAGAAAGAAAAACCTTCCAGGAACCTCTTTCGTTCCAAGTGGACCTCAATCGGGGAATCAAGGAAGGGGTTGATTTTAAAAGATTGATTGCAAAGGTTAATGATGAGCAACAAAAAGGAAACAAACCACAAGTTTTCTAATTAGTCCTACCACGCATCTCTTTCCTCTTTCGGGTCAATCGGGAAGTCGGGTAAGTATTAAAGTTACTTTGATACTGTAATATGGAATATATGATAAAGTAATCAAAGCATATTATTCTGCATCAATGAAACTAATCTATAGCAAAGAAAAATAAGAAATTGCAAAAAACGACAAAAAATGCGCGAATCTCCCCAGGGGAGATGGGGAATGGGCTCGAAAGAGCCTATTCGGAGAAATTTTTTATTATCTGCTGTTACAATATCAGTAAAATGATCTGAATCCTCTTATTTCTTATACAAGATGAAACCAAGATCTTACAAATTGCCCAAAATTAAAATTACAGTCAAAAGGGAGACCCTTAGGGGGATTTGGATGATCCAAAAGCCTCTTTCGAACAGCAACTTTTCTTTCTATTATGCCTGCTAAAATACAGCGAGCTTATTAGAATGAAAGATGCCCAACAACACTTTGAAAGTACCTTTGGGTTAGCCTACTTCAAACAAAAAAAACTAAGTTAAAACTAGTTAAAATGGTAAAAAAAAAGGAACCAAGGAAAGCTGCTTTCCTTGGGATCTTGGCTTGTTGTTTGGGCAGCCAAGGAGATGTGCACTAATTTCTGGATTTTATCTTTTAAAAACAGAAACAAAAATCTAATGCATGCAAACAATTGGATTCTCTTTAAATTGCCATGCAGAACGGACGATTTCCCTAAACTAGATCTAGAATGCTTTATGAAACTTTTTAGGAATGAGATCTAGATTATGAGCCTTGAAATAATAGATCCATGTAAGTTTTATTTTAAAATAATAGATCTGAATAATGACAAAGCTTGTAACAAAGTAACCAGGTAAAATTTTGATTTTTAGAAGGAGGAAGAGAGAAAAAGAGTGTTGGAAGCCTCAGAATGTTGGGCTTTGGAGTCTGCTTTGGTGGAACACCGAGGGACTATGTCCTCCAAAAGATCCTGAAGATGAGGGAGATGCAAACTAGCTCAACCCGTTCTACAAGTGAGATCACCTGCAACTTAGAAATCCTTGCACAAACAGATGGTTAAAACATAGGTGCTGCTGGAAAAAGATAATTGGAAAGCATACAATTAAACTTAAAATACATGCAACTCCAAGAGATCTGAAACAAGCGAACAATAAGAGCATACATCAAACTAGAATAAACTCTTACCCCAACAGGAGGGAGCTCTCTTCTTCAAGGCCAACAATTAACCAACAGAAAGCAAAGATAAATAACACAGATTATACCTCATAAGCACTTGACAATCACCATCCACACATGAAGAGCATACACCATAGATCTTGCCTCCAAAATGTTTTTATTCCAAAATAGTAAACAATACAATACAATAGCAACAACTTCTCAATCCGACTCTAACTAGCTTGGAAGAGGAAAACCGAGCTTTATTTATAACAAAAACTAGAAATCTAGCCCGGGGGGGCGCAATCCCCAAGGAGAGAGAGACTGCAGCTGCATGTGGAATGAATCTGGGCTTGATATGTGTCTAACTGAGCCTGATCTGAGTCTCACTGAGTGCAACTGTCAATCGGAGAGCTGATCTGACTGACACCTCAACTTGCTAACTGAAGCATCCACCAAAACTCATCCAGATGAGCCCACATGTGTGGAGGAGAGAGAGGGCGCAATTCCCAAGATTGCATGCAATAATGTACTCTTTGTTCAGCCCAGATCAACTCCTTTTGTCAAGGAATGGTCAGATCCAGCCAATCCCAAGCCGATGAGACTAATTTTATTCAAATCGGAGCAAATCCCAATGATTTAGGATTTTGAATTTTCTCCATTATTTAATTAATTTATTAATTAAATAATCAATATTTGATTTTTAGGGATTTTTGACTTGAGTGATGGACAAATCACTCAAAACTTTGAAAAAGTGGGTCTTTGGGTTTACATGGCGCTTTGAGCTTGAAAATGAGCACCCCCATGACTGAAACTGATTTCCGAGCCCACTTTTATTACAAAACTAATTTTTTCAGTTAGACTATTAAAAAAACTTAAAAACTTAGGGGGACTTAGACATGTTCATATGACTCAACCATGATGCCTAACATGTTTATACATTGACACATAGACTCTAATAACCTCAATAGGCCTAAATGCTAAGCCGACCACCCCAACTTTGGAGGTATTGAGTGAAACACTCAGAAAAACTCAGTTGTTTATTCAACAACCAATAATAACCAAGGGAAAAAACACCCTGGGATGATCGGATTGACAAATAAAGTCTAAGAGACTGAGTCTTTTACAGATACTATCATGCTAGAACATTTTATTACAACTCCCCTTTGGGGTATGAACATGTGATATAGTACAACAAACACCTCCTAGAAGCAATTCTGAAGGTCTTATGAAGTCCGAACAATTCATCTTTGTTCGGTTCACCAGGCTCACTTGATAAAAAACCACTAAGTACAACTTAGGTGGTGACAAGTTTTTCACTGGGGAAACCTTTAAAGGACAAAACCCCCAAAAGCATTAGGAATTCATCTCATAAATGAGATGACTGAGTTCTTCAATGAATTCCCAAACCCTAATGGATTTGTTCAACAGATTCAAAAAATAAGATAATCTTTTACACACAAAAAATCCAAACTAGGGCTTCAAGCCCTAGTTCCTTCAAGTTGCTCAAAAAATCCAGATCTTCCTGGATTTACTCTTTCACAGCCTGCCCGGAATTTCTTTTGCCCGCCCAGATTTCTTGTTGAGCTGCCTGAGCTTCTATCTTCTACTCGAGACCCTGCCCAAGCTGCTCGGAGGCCTGTTCTTCTCTGCCTGGACCTTGTCAGGCCCGCTCAAGCCCGTTTTGTTGCAGCCTGAAGATCTGTCGAGCTGCCCGAAGGTCTGCTGGGCTGCCCTATTGCTGCTCGAGGATTTGGTGGACCTCTTTGCTGCTGGCCCAAGGGCTGGTGGCCTGCCTAGAATTATTCTGAGCCTGTTTGCTGCTGGCCCGAGGCCCTAGCAGGATGCCTGAGCTTGCTGTAGCAGCTCGTGGGCACTTGCAAACTGCCCATAGCTTGCTGTAGCAGCCCGGGAGCACAAGCAGGCTGCCCCAAGCTAGCTGTAGCAGCTTGGAGGTAGATAAGGGCTTCCCGTGAAGAAGGGCACCCTGCCCGAGAGAGGATGAAGTTTCCCAGAGGTGCCCATGATATGGAGAGGCTGCTCGAAAGAGGAAGAGTGCTGCCAGTGTGTTGCTGCTGTTGATGGAGATAGGGTAAAACCCTAAGGCTAGAAGATATAGCTGTAAATGAAACCCTAGGTTAGGGTTTCTCAAAAACAAGTGTGGGTGCCCTAGCCAGACTCATGCATGCTAGGGCATAACCACAAGATAATCTTCTTTCTTCCTTTGAACCAACAAATTCTTCTTCTGGGAGCAACTGTACCTGTGAGAGCAAGTGTGTGTAATAATGAAATGGATTGATCTTCTTTTATAGCCTTTGAGTCCCCTGTAAGTGGACCACAACTCAAAAGAACAAAATATTATTATTCTATTCATTTCTCACTTTGACTTTTACCTCTAGTGGTACTAAATGTCTTTTTGCACTTTCACTTTGACACCTTAGTGGTACTAAGGGTCCTTATATATTTTAGACTTTTGCTTTAGCCTTCTTCAAGTGCCCTATGGTCGAAACAAGTGGTTAAGGTGGTCTGGTTGCAGCCCAAAACACACTTGATCGTGGAAAAGTCTTCCAACCACTAGGTGTGTTCTCGAGGGAAACTATGAGTTTAGAACCCAATGTCACTTCAATTCTTAACTCTTCTGTTTGGACCCAACTCCTAGAAAGTCAAGGGGGGTAGTCCCTATTTGTTATGTTTCAAAGGTTGTGTTTTAGGAGTTAGAAGATGATTAGATTAATTTAATCTTTATGATTAGATTAATTTAATTTAATCTTAATCTTTATGAGAAAATAAACCAACGAACTAATGTGTCTACCTCCAACCCTTATTTCTCAACTGAGAGAAACTGTTGGGTGCTCAACAAGAGAGCACAGGGCTCCCTTCTAGCTCCACAAGTCAGTCCCAAGAGCTAACCAGGTGCTCAACAAGAGGACACAGAGTGCCATGAGGCCCTCAACGATCTCTACCCCTCTAGCTCCAAACACTAATTCTCTTTTTCTCAATCTTGCAATAATGGATTGAAATATTTATTATTCTAGTCAACTCAAATCTTCTCCCTTTCTTGTCACCCAGGGTCGGACCAACCGACAAGAGGAGTGAATATGAGGCGAAGATTGGGGCAAGGTTTATTTTAAACGAAATGAAGAATTTAACAATTATTAACAATGCAAGCCAACACGATATTGCAAGGATGGCATAACCGAATCACTTGCAAGGTGTGGGAAAATAAAAATAAAAAGAAGAAAGATACAAGGCAACACGATTTCGCAAGGATGGCAAAACCAAATCACTTCCAAGGTGTGGGCAAATGAAAATAACAAAAATAGAACGCTAGCCGACACGATTTTGCAAGGATGCCATAGCCAAATCACTTGCAAGGTGTGGGCAAAAATAAAGAAGAAAATAAAAACAAAATGAAACTTTAACTAATCTAAACTCACGCCAATCAACAATTGCTTATGCAAAGGTGGGCAAGCCCAACTTCTTTTGCTAGCAACGGATGGCAAATAAATGAGACTTGATTTAACTGAAAATGCAAAGCAAGAAATCAAGTCGAAGAGATTCTCTTGGACTTGTTACAATGGCTGAAATTTCAACATATAAAGAATAAGAGGAAAGAAGTGGGGAAGACCGTGTTTTCACCCCTTTCTTGTGATGGCCTTGAAGATTTTTCTTTGGGGTAGCCTTTGCACCCTTTTTGGTTGAAATTTGACAGAGTTTTGCCTTGTTTTGTCACCAACCTGCTAAAACCAACAAACAAAAAATGATAAAATGTGCCCAAAATCACTTTGGGGAAGTTAGTATGTTAGTGCAATACATATACAAAATTACACAAAGTTATCAAATGAATAATTTTGAAAGAACTTGAGTATAAAAGGGCTAAAATCAGATTTGAAACACTCAACAAACTAAAATTAAAATGCAAAAATTTGTATGTAAAGAAAGATAAAATTGGTCTTTTGTGCTTCAAGAAGTGAAGTAATGGGGCATCCAACCGAGGAATCCCACTCTTCAATCCAAATAACTTGCAACTTATAAGATTTTCACTACACAACTACTAGAAGGTGAGAATCAAATAATGAACAAAGAAATTATAAACTTCAAACTAGAAAATATATGAACTTCTTTTGCTACAAGAATGAAAACTCACAAAATTTATGGAATGCAAATACCATAAATCTTACCAAAGCAAATAAGTTTGCTTCCTTGGTCAACCAAACTTGTGTAGATCCTCAAGCATGGAAACAAGTCATTAATGGGAACAATGGACATGAGATTTCTCTAAAGATTTTGATTACCAAAGCCAAATGATTGAAAATTACAATGGCCCAAGCAAGAGCAAGGGTAAGAGAGCAATAGAAAGAATGAGAGCATGAACAAGAGAGTGGGTGTTTGTGTGTTTGTAACCCAAATGAGGAGGGGAAGCCTTCTTAAATAGGAAATGAGTGAGGAGAGAGCCCAAGTCCATGCAAGCCACTTGTCAAAATGAGAGAGTGGGATCTCAAAGAGGGGAACCACTTTGAAAGCCACTTGTCAAAATGAGAGAGTGGGAGCTCAAAGAGGGGAACCACTTCTCTTGGGGGCACCTCCTAGGGTGAGAAATCAAATAGAAATGGGGGGGGGGGGGGAACCCCCCTCTAATATTTTTAATCTTCATTATGGGCCCAAAAGGGGGGACTACCAAAGTGGGACCCCTTACTTTGGCTTATTTTCAATTATCTCAATTTCCATGAAGAGGGAGGGTGCCCCCCCTTTGGCGACATCTTCATTCTTGTGAAACATTTGCATGGGGGGGCCCTTTTTCTTCTAAATTCACCTTAGGAACATAATATAACACTTAGAAACTTAATTTTCCCCTTCTAAGTGACTTTAGGCACTTTTCCAAAATTTGGCTTGCTAATTAATGGCCAATTTTTTTGATTTCCTTGACTATCTTTGGAAAATGTGAGCAAAACCTTAGCAAGACTTGTCTGAATGACTTCAAGCTTTGCCCAAGTGTGTAGGGGAACTCATGCCATAGATTTTGAGTGCCCATACCCCAATCCGTGGGCATTATATGCCATTTCACACTCTTTTTATTACAATATTTTTTATGCCGAGGGACATTTTTTTATCACCAAAAATTAAAAAATCCTACGTAAAACCTATCAAAATTTCGCAAGACGCTAGATAGTGTCTAGCATGGTTACATAGAACATTCTTAGGCCTTAGTCGCCCCGTGGACTCGATCATTAATACGCCTTTCACCACTTTGGAGGTATTTTTGAGTGAAAAACTCAGATAATTAAAATCACTAAAAATGAATTTTAATTATTTAAGGGAAAAAACACTTGATGAAAGGACTTCCCTAATAATAAAGTCCTAGGTAACCAAGTTATACAAAATCTAAACCTTTATGTTGACATATTATTACAACATCCCCTACAGGGGTGCAGAAATTTCATGGAAGAAAGATAAAAAGAGCTGCTTTACTTGAAAAAACTTTATTAGGTACTTCTTTCTCATCTTCAATGCACATGGTACATTGTTGGCCACCTAGTTGGTTAGGTGGTCAACATGTCCTTCACCCCCACTCAAAGTACATCATTATAAACAGAGAGAATTACTAATGCTTTTATCTCACACTCTGTGTGACACCAAGATCGGATACTAAGGTGTCTTAACCAAGGGTAGCTAAGCCTTGGAGAATATCACAAAGCTCATTGATCGAGGGTTAGAGTGTCACACATGCCTAGACCCGGTTTAGGGCTTATAGTGTTATCCTGGTAACATACTAGGTGCCTCAACCATAGGCTGCATAATTTGACACAAGGTCAAATACTTGGTAACAGACCAAGCGCCTCCATTTTCCCAGAGAATGGTCCTCAGCCCCGAGCTGAGTCCCTAGTCCCGGACTAGGTAAATTTCTGGTAACTGACCAGGTGCCTCCATTCAAAGAATGACCACTCAGCTCTAGGTTGAGTCCCCCAGTGTTAGACTGGTTCCACATCCTAGTCTCGGACCAGATGTCACCATTCAATAGAATGGTCACTCAACTCAAGGTTGAGTCCCCCAGTGCTGGACTGGTTCCATATCTTGGTTCCGGACCAGATATCCCCATTCAACATAATGGTCACGCAACTCTAGGTTGAGTCCCCTAGTGTTGGATTGGTTCCACACCCTGGTCCCAGACAAGGTGTCTCCATTCTCCTAAGAGAATGGCTCTTGATGGTGTTTAGAAAAATCAACATTGCGTTGAGTACACAAGAAATGGTAGTGAAGAGATCCCACTTAGAATTCGTTATCACTTACCCCATTTCACATCAAAACCCGTAGGCTTCGTGAGGCATTAATCGTTACATTTCCATAAGATGGCCAACAATCTTTAGATTTATCATTTATTTATCCATTGCTTTATTTGGGCCTTTCACAATTTATTTTCATAGCCCTTTTTGAGTTGTGTCTAAAGACATAGTTTGCTTTTTTATTTGAGGGCTTACATTTCCAGCATATAGCATGTAACACATAATGCATGAAATGATGGTAGACATATTGCTTCAAGTTTTAGCTGACGCTCTTCGGGAAACTAGGGGGAAATATCCTTAGTCAGGATCAAACATCGGGGGCAACCGACCAGAGAGGTCAATGATTCAAAACCCAACTTGCCTAAGCTCAGGAACCAACACCAACGGGTTCTCTTGGACCACAAGGATCAAGGCTTCGACAAGTTTTGATGCACAACTCATAGCCGATACACAAAACAACATGGGATCCATCATGCATAGGGGTCAAAGTAGGGAAGATGATCTTCAATTTCATAGGTCTTAGTCAGTCATAAGCCATGGGAAGAAAACCAATTATGGATGAACTGTATGGATGGGGACAAGTGATACATGGAACCAACAAAGAACTAAGGTTTAAAATTTGTGTAAAGCATGGCATAAACACTAGTCTTCAACATTAGAATCTTTAATCATTCGCAACAAAGGTTTAAGCATTAGTACACACATAATATAAGCACGGATTCCACGATCATCCTAACATAACAAGCTTTAACATACATCAAAGAGCACAATCCAATGAAGGAGCCGTATACCTGATCCCACCATAAACCTGTCTCTATTTGATATGCCCATTTGTAACTGTGTACCATGTTGTCCGCCGAATGCACACTGCCAGCATAAATCTTTTGCACTGCTATTTCCCAAGTGGGAAAGGTATGGCCTTGGGGGAAAGCAAAGAGCCAGGTGCTGTCACATGATCCTAGCTCCTCCGTTTAGGATAACTCCTAACGAAGCCAAGGGGGGTAGTCCCTAAAAAAGAGTTATCTAAGGCTCTTGTTGTTAAAGGTGTTCTTAAATGAATGTTGTGAATTAGTGTTGTTTAGGAGTTTTGATATACACAATAACCAATTAAGCAATCCACGTTGCTATCTGCAATACACGATATAAATCGAATAAGAAGACTGAATTAAAAGCATCCACACATGAATAACTTAGAAGTAAACGGACAAATGGTCCAAGCAAGATAACATAAGAATTAAAAGACTAGTGCCTTAAATGGAGTCAAAGCGTTGGGGATGCTGAAATACAAGTCTTTGATGTTTGTGAGATCGTTTTGCAAATGCTCTTGGTCAATTTTATTGTGTATTTTTTAAGATGATCTTGTTTATTAAGGCTAAGGGAATTTCCAATCGGTACGCAAGGTACTAAAAATCTAAACAAAAAAATATTCTAAGTGGCCTTGTTCAAAGACATGTTGGACCGTCCAGTTTGCAGTGAGGCGTTCAATAGCTTTCCAACCACTGCAAACGAGGAGAGCTACCCAACGCCCCCAGTAAAGATTTTCCCATTTAGAATATTACCGCGTTTAACACCGGTTCGTTGGTTATGGGGTGATAGATTTTATTATGATTGTTCTTGGAGTTAAGTGTGCGAATTAACAAGTTATAGTGCTTTTGAGTATCCTGAACGAGTAGAGCATACACACTGTGGAATAGTAAGTTCCAATTTTAGGGGATGTGTGAGTTGAAGATTTTATTAACAAACACAACTCTCCTACAGAGAGTGCTTTTGATCCACCTTATGGTGAGATTCAAGAGTCTTATCTAATCTACTATGATAATGCAATGCAAAATGCTCTCCGACAGAGAGTGCTCTTGACTTGTCTTGTGACAGGTTCAAGAGTCTTTATGCTCGTTTTATGAATAATTAAAAAGCAAAGATACGCATGAAGCAAGACGCATGCAAGTGATGAAAGTTAAAACTAGCAATTAGTGGAAATAAACTAAGTCTAGCAAGCAATCTAATATAAGCAAGGAAAAACACAAGACACGCTTCCCCCAAATAGGGGAAGTAGAAAAAAAAGTGGGAGGCTTAACCCCACTAGTCCTTTTTATTAATGATTACAATGAAAGATTTTAACCCTTGAAAGAACTTGAAACAACAGAAATAAGCCTTAATGTTTTTTACAAAGGATGTATTTAGAGTTTGTCTTTTTGTTTTGCTTTCCTCTTCAATCTTCAAGCCTTTGGAGTTGCTCTCTTGGTTCACTTTGTCCTTGGTACCTACACAAAAAAACTAAACATTCATGCATCCATTATTGTTAGCAAACAAAACTACTGTAGATGCAAAAATATTGAAATTAATCTAAGTACGAAATTGCAATTTTTTAGTCCATTTTTGAATCAAAACTAGGAAAAAAGTACATGCAAAAAAGAGTGAAAGAAGGTTGAAAATAATGAAGAAACGAGACAGCCAATGAAGGAATTAGATAGCTGCAAAAAGTAAGTAATGGGCAACTAACAAAAGGATGAAAGGTGGCTGCAAAACAGGGAGGAAAAAATGATCAAAAAGTGCCAAAAACGCTGAAAATTGAGGTGAAAGAGGGCAGCCAACTAAGAGAAAAGTTGGTTGCAAAATAATGAGGAATAGGACCGCCAAACAAAGAGAAGAATGGCTGCAAACAAAAAGTACAAAGAGGGTAGCCAACAAGAAGACAATTGGCTGCAAAAATTGAAGGAAAGAGGGTCAAAAAGAGGAGCAAAAAGAGACAAAACAGAAGAGCAAAAAGTAAGGAAGAAAACTAGAGAAGCAAGGATGGTAAGGAGTGAAGACAAGAGCCAAGGTAGCAGGTACACGGAAGAAGGAAAGAAAGAAGAGACTTGTAACTAGTGAAAATATTTTAATTTTTGATTAAGAGAGATAAGAAAGAGCCTCTTTTTAGCCGTGTGTTTTTTGAAGCTGGGATCAAGCGCTCTGAAAAACCTACATGGTGAAAGTATTAGACTAAGAACTCTTGATGAGAAACTGGTTGAGCTTCAACCCCTCCTCCCTTGGTGATTCCTGAAACCAAAACACTCAACAAAAGTAAACGAGATCAAATGCTAGGATGTTATAATCAAAATAAATATTTGAAAAACAATGGTATAACTGACTACTACCTGCCCACTTCAAACATATAATGAATATTGCATAGATAACCAAGTTAAGACATTAAATGGCTACCCTTCCATGCTAGATTTATAGCCCTCATGAGCTAACATTGTTCAAATATTTATTAAATAAAGAGAGTAGGGTAAGAACAAGATCACCTCGCAAGATGAAAATCACATACAAAAATCCCACGCATAGACCTCCAAAGTCACTTTATTCCATTAACAAATATCGGTTACAATCTTGGCAGAGTTCTCTTGCAAATTCTCCATATGCAAATGGGAGTAAGAGACCCTTATTTATACAAAAAGAGAGAAAGATAGGGCTTAAAACTCTAAATCAGGACTTGACATCAGAGATGCACATTGGAGCAATTGAATGAGCTCGCCATGAAGATCTGGAGTTAAAACTGAGTTCAGGAAGGTGAGAGTGGGGAGGTGGCCTCCACCTAGGCAAGGCGCCCCCACTCCCTTCACTTTAGAAGCTCCTCCAACCAATGAACAACCTCCACTAAGAAAAACCTCAAGCTAAAGGAGGGCGGCACAACCCTTGAGGAGGAATGAGCTGGGAGTTGAATCAGAGCTGAACTGAAGCTGAGGCTGAGTTGCAACTGAGTTGCAATGACGAGGGGGGGTTGAGGTGGCTCATCCCCCCTCGATTTGATCACCGATCCAATAGATAAACAATACATCAACGAAAATCGAATTTTAGCCTAAAAGGGCGAATTTCTGATGGATAGTTTAACTGCTGCACTCTGAAACTAATCTAAAACCTGATAGATGCTGATTGAAATCATCTTTGATAAATTATGCCGAGCTAATTAACCCTTTATTTTATTCAATCTGACCTTTTTTGGAGATATTTTGATTTTCTCCATTTTATTATTTTTTATTATTTTAATTGATATTTCTCATTTTTTTGGGCATTTTGAGAAAATATTAATTTCAAGGACAAATAATAGTCCGAAACTTAGGATAAGTGTGTTTAGGGGTTAAATGAATGTTTTGGCTTAGAAAATAAGTGTTTATTTGCCAAAAACCCACCATGGACCACTTAATTATTACAAAATGAAAATTTTCAATTAAACCATGGTCAAAATGGTTTAATTAATTTAAAAATTTAATTAATTCTCTATAGTCAAAAAATAAAAATAAAAAAACTCAACGCTGGCAGTAAATTTTTTTTCGAACAATTTTTTAAAGCATCCTGGGGCTTAGGAAATCACCATAGAACATACCAATAGTGTTTAGTAGGTTCATATTTACTAGTTGGACTGTAATAACCCCCCAAGGCCCAAAATTCAAAATCAGGCATTCCAGTTTTGGAGGAAGCAGGAGAAAATCTCATCGATTATACTTGGCTATAGGCAAAGCAAAATTGACAAGGGAAAAAACTCCCTGGAATACCTTAGTTGAAAATTACGTCTTAGGAGACCGAGCCGCTCAAAACTCTACTAGCACACTGTATTACAAAAACCCCATGGGGCATGGTCATTTCAGCATAAAAATAAAAATGACTAGTCAGAATTGGCTAAGCAAAACATTCTGAACTTTTGCTGCACTGGATATGAACATTGACCATGTTCATCAAATGGCGGCTCAACAGGAGGTTCAACTATGGTACAAAATAGTTGGTAACATATTATATTTGCTACTCTGCTCGAATGAACTAGGTCACCACTGGAATCATCTCAACGAACAAGGAGATATCAGTCCTGGCAAGGAAACAATCTGAAACTGCTACTGAACAAAGCTCTGGATTGCTTAAAAACTCAATGATCCATGCTATAACCCCATCTGAATGAATACCTCGGGAAAATAAAGAGATCAATTTGTATGCTGCATTATGGTAGCCCAACTGCAATATATATGTGATAATAGGACACACTTCCTTCTTTCACACATTTGGCAGCACCCTCTTGTATGTGGCATCTCCTTCATACACTAGGCTAGGGTGCATTTTGTTGATTTTTCTGACCAGCATCAAGAGCCATTTTCTTAGGAGATTGGGGACACCTGGTCCAGGAACACGGTGTGGACTCAACCCAGTGTTGAGTGACCATTCTGTTGAATGGTAGATATCTGGTCCTTGACCATGATATGGACCCAACTTTGCCCTGGTTAGACTCAACCCGGTGTTGAGTGACCATTCTATTGAATGGTAGACATCTGGTTCGGGACCACGATGTGGACCAGTCTAGTACTGGTAGGATTAGCTTAGTTATGAGTAGCCATTCTCTTGGAGAATGGAGGCACTTGGTATGTTACCAAGTATTTGACCTAGGGTCAAATTATGTAGCCTATGGCTGAGGCACTTGGTCTGTTTCTAGGAAGGCACTATAAGCCCTAGACTTGGTTTAGGCATGTGTGACACTCTGACCCTTGACCAATGGGCTTGTGGTCTTCTCCAAGGCTTAGCTACTATTGGTTAAGATACCCTAGTACCGGATCTTGGTGTCACACAGAGTGTGAGATAAAAGCATTAGTAACTCTCTTGGTTTATGATGATGTACTTTGAATGGAATTAAAAGACCACAGGTGATGACCACAGGGGGCACTTGAAGAAGGCTAAAAGCAAAAGTAAAAAATACATAAGGACTTTTCGACCATAGAAAAAGGACCATAGGTTTAAGTAAAAAATAAATAAGGACCTTGGTAAAAGTAAAAAATACATAAAGGACCTTTTGAGGCTAAAAGGTAAAAGTGAAAATTATAAAAGAATAAAAGAATATTATTTTGTTCTTTCTAATTTTGGTCCACTTACAAGTGACTCAAGGATATAAAAGAAGATCAAGCCAATTCATTATTACACACACTTGCTCTCACAGGTACAACTGCTATTCAGAAGATCTCACAGGTGATTGTGCCCTAGCATGGATGAGTCTAGCTAGGGCATCATCATCATCCATTGAAGGAAAAACCTTCAGCTAGGGCTTCTTCCAGTTTTTCTTGTCTCAAGGTTTCTTCATCAAACCCTCAGCAGCAAGCTTCTCCAGTCAGCCTTATCCACCTCCGGGCAGCTTCACCCACTCACGAGCAGTCATCTTCACTAAGCTGGGATACCGTTTTTATTGGGTAGGGGCAGCCGTTTTCTCCATGGGCTGACTGTCAGCTGGCCACGATCTGCTAGGAGTAGACTCGGGACAACCCTTGTGTGCTCTCGAGCTGCTACAACAACACCAGGTAGCTAGCAGGAGCCACGGGCTGCTAACAATGGACCTAGGCTGCTTGCTAAGGGCCGCGGGCTGCTCAGCAGCAGACTCGGAAGCCCTCTTTGGGCTGGCCCTAGGGTCTCAGATAGACCCAGACCGCTCACAAGTAGTAGATTTGTAATATCCCAAATACTGATATTTTCTAATTCTATGCAAAATTTCGAAATAGCTGGGTATGCAAAACTGCCATGCAAAATTATCCTATATTATAACTGAATTTAGAGTTAGGGTTTGCAGGATAGAATGAACACTTACCATTGATAAGCCAGTTGAAAATGCTCCAGAGAGAATACGCATGCAAGATAAACTGAGCTAATGAAGAAATAACCTCTTTTTCCTCTGTAATACCCCTAGCAGTTTGAATCAGCTAAGGATGATGTTTTTGATGGAGAGATGGTTAGTTTCAGCTGAAAGTTGGTCGGAGTGTAGGTGTGCCCGTGCTGGAGAGGATGGCCGGAGCATGCAGGAGTTTGGACCTCTCTAGATACCCTAGCGAATTGATCTACTTGATTGATGCTCATGCCCCACACTTCTGTATTCTGTTGCTAGCTACTCCAGATGAGCAATCCGGTGGCTGATAATCACTCAAGGTAGTAGAGTGATCTTGTTAGTGAGGATGCAGGCCACATGCAGAAGAAATATGCTGTTCTGGAGTCTCGGTGAATGACTTGGGTTTTCCAACTAAATTCCCCAGCTGTACGGATGAACATGTGTTGAAAGCTAAGCTTTCACATCATTCAAGCATACTTTACACGCTCATACATAGCCATCAAAGACAAGCATTGGGAAGGGACATCCAATCCACTGTTGTATTATCTTTGGTAATTATTTATACATTAAGAGATAGGTTGGAGCGGTTGTACCCGCTCCAACTACTCATTTGTTAATATCCATTTATCCTTTAAGCTATATAATTACATGATGATATTTAGGAGGTAAGTGGCCCCCTCTACATCTCCCCCACAATCAAAACGTTTCTTCGTCTCGAAGAGAACAAAGAAATATGCATCAACATCCCGGGTCCCTGCTACTGCTGAAGTAGTCCTCACTGTGCATCAACCATGCATACTGGTCTGCATAGGTAACTTAGCCGCAACAGCCGCCAGCTTGATAGGAAAACACACATGTACAAGGCTCTACTGTGACTGGTTACTCTTTAGCCTCCATCTTCAATCTGGCAATAGTCCAACGAAGTCTCATCCTCTCACAACGGTGGGCAATCATCTTCTTCCATAACGAGGTCTTTTGGTTTAAAGCCTCACCCTGGCTCATCTGACCGGCATCTCCATCGGTTTAGGCATGCGGGGCCTTTTGGCTCTTCGACTTTCTATGCCATTTCTCTGTCTTTTGGCTTTTCAAGGTCACAAACCAGGAACAATTTCAGCATTTTGATAATGAGGGGTACATTGTCATCATGTCTCATTGAAACGCTTTGCTGTGTAGGTGAATGATATTTGCTTGAATGCCATCGTCGTCATCTTCTATCGTGAGAGTTTGAATTTCCTGCAAAATTGTATGTTTCCTGCTCATGTGCATGGTCTTGGTCGTGATCGACTACTTTAGAATGACTCGGACTTATCTTATAATAGTCGACTAGATACTGACTTCATTACATAAGTGAGGAGATCGCCTGCCTTTAAGAAAGACCCACGTTTAACCTCCTCGACTCGATTAACACAAAACATTTAAACTCAATGCACAATGGTTGGTAAGAAACCAACTTAATTTACAGACACTGGAGGGGATCGCCTGCCTCTATTGAGACTCATGCCTCGACTCAAAATTTTAAGAGAGTCACTTTGACATAATGACCCAGTCGACTTTAGTTACATAAATTTACCATATTTAATGTCCGACCATAATTTAAAGAATCGACCAATTAAAGAGTTCATACTCATAAGGAGTCGATCATACTTGACATCGACCAAATTAATACTCGACCATACTCATTGACCGCCCATGATACAAAAGTTTTATATTGACTCCAAAAAATAGAGGACCCAATATATTAACATCGACTAACTTTAGCTTAATCAATGGGTCGACGACAACGTTCCAGTTGGAGAGCTATATGATAGACAAAGTAAAGTGTCGGCTTCATTTGCAAAGCACTCATCGACCACTTGACTACCCTGTTATCCACCAATTTTGCACATAGTTGGATTACTTGAGGAGTCGCCGGTTGATAGACTTGTTCAAAGTCTGATTCCAGTGTATCAGTTGGTCCGTCTGCTTGTCTAGCCAATATTGGCTAGTCACTTTTTTATTTGAATAATTTTGACCATGGCCCCGCGGGGTTTGTAATAAAATGTGCTAGTAGGATATTTTTGAGTGGTTCTGTCTCCTGAGACGTAGAATCTCAAATAGGGTATTCCAGGGAGTTTTTTGCCCCTGACAATTATGCTTTGCTTTCAGCCGAGTATAAATGACGAGGTTTTCTCTCGCTTCCTCCAAAGCTCGAATGCCCGATGTTGAATTCTGGGCCTTGGAGGGTTATTAGAGCCCAACTGAGTGTTATAAGTCTACTAGACATTATTTAGATAGATCATGGTCCTGTCCTAAGTCATCTGGACATATAAATTTTTTTCGAACAGTGAAAAAATAATTTTTTTAAAATTTTTAATTTTTAATTACTTTTCCTAAGTTTTTTGGGTTAATTTTTCCATTAATTAAATGGAAAAAACCCGTTCGTGGTAAATAAGCCATCCGAGCTCCAAATTCAGTGATTGAAGGCTCTAACCTTAAGCCAAAAATTATTATTGATCAGCTAGCTAGTCAGAACCAACTTTCAGATCAACAATCGGACACATAATGCCTTTTTACTCAAAAAAGTCAGTTTTGAGTGAAAAAAATGAATTTTTATTAAAAAATGATTATTTTGGAGAAAATTAAAACTTTCCAAATTAATCCAAATTCAGTGAAATAAAAGGCTAAATGACATCTCATGGAGCAATTATGATGATTGGAGTTATCATAACTCAGCTTCAGTCATCATTAAGAGAGCAGTTAATTTATTATCAATTAGCAGACATGTCATCTCCAGCTAAAGATGAGATGGAGAGCACTCATTGGTCCGGTGATTTGATCGAGGTGAAGACTAAAGCTTGCACCATCAGTGGGCTTCCCAAACCTAACGGAGGCTCCGACCAGACCCAAGGATGAGCTTGTTTTCAGTGCATAGGTTTGGAGTGGGGTGCCTTGCCTGGGTGGAGGATTCCCCTCACTCCCGGTTCTCCGGTTTAGGTCTGGGCTCTTTGTTAGGTGGCTAAGCTGGTTAGGGTTGGTTTTTTGGTTTTAGGGTTTTAGCACTCTCTCATTTGTTAAATAAAGGCTCTTTCAGCTCTATTGAGAGGAGAGTTTGGCATAGAAACTCTGTTGGATTTTGTAAGCTTCTTTTGTTAATAAAATATTGAGACTTTGGAGGTCACTTGATGGGCTTTTGGCATTGTGTCTTCATCCTATATGAAGTAATATCTCTTTCAACCTACCCTTGTATTGCAATTTGATTATTATGTTTATTGAAGACTAACAATCTAGTACTTAGGCTTCTAATCAAATCTGCATTGAGTGTTTGTGTCTTCAGGGATTGCATCTAGCAGGAGCTTTCGGCATCTAATACCTTCACCATACAAGTGTTCCATTATTAATATTTTTGTTTGCAGGGTTGCAAGCGGTTCCGGATCTTTCTTGCCTTCTCCAACAAACTTCAAAAAATTCTATCGGTTACTTTGATTGCTACAAGTGGATCTCTATTTTCAAGGTTCTATCTTATCTCTTTTCCACTTTTGTAGAAGTTATCAAGTCATTTAAATCTTTATTTTAAGCTTGCTTGACTTCTACTAAGTTAAATCTAGGCTTTCTAGCCTTAGATCTACTTTTTCAAAGCTAGATCCATCTTTCTAAAGGTCATTTTTAAAGATCTAGTTTCATTTTTTTTTTAAATCCATCTTTCTTTTTGCCTTGGAAAACGTGCAAGACTTTTCTCGAAAAATGTGCAAATTTTCCATTTTTTGGGCCTGCTGGTTTTTTGTATTTTTCATTAATTCTAAATTCTGAAAATTCATTAAAAAATCAGAAAATTTTCAAAATTGTTCAATTTTTTTTTAATTGACTTTTTCTCGAAAAGCGTGCCATTTCAAGCTTGCTGTTTTTTGGGCTGATTTTTGACTTTTTTCTGTTAATTCTAAATTCTGGAAATTCATTAAAAATCAGAAAATTTTCAAAAATTTTATTTATTTTTTTAATTTTGACTTTTTCTCGAAAAGCATGCCATTTCAAGCTCGCTGTTTTTTGGGCTGATTTTTTACTTTTTCTGTTAATTCTAAATTCTGGAAATTCATTAAATATCAGAAAATTTTCAAAAGTTTTCAAATTTTTTTTTGACTTTTTTCTCGGAAAACGTGCAATTTTGTACTTGCTGTTTTTTTACTGATTTTCTGCAATTTTCTGTTATTTTCCAGATTCTGGAAATTAGCCTAAAATGTTAAAAAAATTTTAATTTTAAATTCGCAAAAATTCCCAAGTCGTTTCTTCAAAAATCGTGCATTTTATATAAAAAACGGTGAGCCTGCCTGATCCTTTCCAAGTTTTGATTTTGGGTCTCATTCCATTGTTTTGATCTTTTATTTCATCTCATAAGGCACTTGTCTTCTCATCCACTTAATCTTTTCGAATCACAGGTTAAAATTGGTTTCCTAACACTCTTACTAGTCGTTGTTTAGAGCTCTTATCCACAGGTGAACCAAAAGCAAAACCAAACAAGAAAGAGCAAGCAGAACTAGATCCAAAGACAAGGATCCAAAGCCAAAAAGGAAGTCATTCTCCTATGTACAAACTCATAAGAGTTTTTCATTTTACTTAAGTTAGTTCTCAAAAGTTCTCAAAGGCATTTGTACTTCATTAATAAAACAACGCTAAGTGGGATAGGGCCTCCCATACTTGGCTTTTCTTCCCCATTTGGGGAAGAGTGTTTTTTATTCTTAGCTTAGATTTATTTCTATTACTTAGATTAGTTTCATTTTTTTTACAAAGTAGATACTAATTGTTAGATTAGCCCATTTTGTTTCATTAACTAGGTTGATTACTTCATCTTTTAATTTTTTGTATCTTTCATAAGTAATTTAACTGTTTAAAGTAGAAATCTCTTGAATCTCACTTTGTAGATCAAGAGTGCTCTCTATCGGAGAGTTGTCTTTTCATTGTTCAATAAGTTAATCAATTAATCTTGAAATTCTCTTGAACTTGCCGTAATCCAAGTCAAGAGCACTCTCTATCGAAGAGCATTCCCACTGCATATCCTTGCATTAAGCATATAGTTTAGCTAAGTCTCTTGAACCTTCGTCATAAGACAAGGTCAAGAGTGCTCTCTGTCGGAGAGTTTTAATTAATTAATGTAATAAAATTCGCAACTCACATCCCTTTAATTAATTAACCCCCTTCCCTCCTTGTCGGAGTATGCTCTGACCGGTCTTCGATCGGAATATCCAGAAACGGCATTGGATCTCTAAACCCCACAAGAGGAACTTAACTAAAACTTTTCCCCATAACCAACGCACCGGCGTTGTTCGATAAATACCGAGGCATGTGGGCAAATTCCAAGTGTGGGTGCTAGGCTACCTAATCTGGGCATTGGTAGTTAAGTTATTGAACACTTACCTTTGACCCTAGACAGGTCCGTCATGTCTTCGAACGGAGCCACTGAAGGTATTACCAGTTAGGACATCCAACCACCATAAGTGAAGATAACAAACAAAAAACTCTTAAAACTTACCAAGAGCACTTGCAAAACCTAACATTCATTGGCATCTTTTGGGATTCACATATTTACACTTAAAGCATCTCTGATAAGTTGACTCCATAGGCACTGGTCCCATCTTTTAGCATTGTTGATAATCTGGGCCATTTGTCCATCGAATGTTTGATTATAAATCATATCTGTGAATGCTTTATCTATTTCGTGAAGCTCTCAAATATTTGTCTATCTTTCAATTCCGGTGATAGCAACGTGGATTGCTTTGTCTTGTGTTAAATTCATCACATTAATCATCTTAAATCACAATAACTCCTAAACAACACCCATCCGCATCCGAAACATCTAAAAATTAACTTAAACATTGAGCCATAGAAAACTCTTTGTTAGGGACTACCCCCTTGGCTTCGTTAGGAGTTAGCCTAAACGGAGGAGCTAGGAGTAGGTGACAGTACCTAGCTCTGTGCTTGCCCCCAAGGTCACACCTCTCCCACTTTCTCAAGTGAGGAGACAACTTTCAGAAGATTTCTGCTGCTGGTGTGCAATCGGCGGGCAACATACCCAACCACATTTTAGAAACTCAAATACATGGACCAATATGTGTGCTCAACCAAGACCAAATATGATATGGACCATATTTCAATCGATAATTTTTCTAATATTTAATTCATTTTGAATCTAAAATGTGGAGGCAAAGATCAATTACTTCAAACACAACTTAATGAAGGTGGAGGAGTCTTCGTGCTTTTAACGATGAACTTGATACAACAGTCACAAAGTTAACATCTTTAAAATGTCAGGCGGTGATCAGTCCTCATGGCATCATCCAGTATGCTCTTCGCCAATGATTTCTCTCTCAATTAATCTCAGGCAGGGTCTGCTACGTCAAGGTCTGCAAGGTTTGCCATGGCAGTCGGTATGGACATCCTGTTACAATCGAGGTCGACTGTAAAACTACAAAGAGCATTCGATGGGTAGTCTTCTAAGCATCCGACGGGTGATTGAAATCTTTGACTGATGGAATATGGCTATGGTCGATGGTCTAGAGAAGTGGACTGGGTGAACACCAGTGGCTCGCCGACTTAAAAGCACTTGGCAAGGTATGTAGTTGGCTCCGGTGGAATAAACAGTAGTCAACACATTAATGCTGGTTGATGTAATATTTGACGCAAAAAAAATCTTCAAGAGCGCATTGGGAGTTTTCATAGTTCTTCATTTCCTTGCTTTGTTCAACCCAGACTTCATATGATATTTTAACTCATACATCATGCATCTATTCTTTACCGACCGCACCAAGTGAGCCGCTCCTTCACGACCTATTGCCCGTCTGATCCTTCAAACGCTCTTTCTCCATTGCAGTACTGTGCAGACAAAATTACCACTCTCCCAACGCAGGAGCAGCAACCAGCAACAACAGGATTGGCTCTTCTCTCTGGCACTTCTTCCTCTCAAACGACTCTCCCTTCCACGCGTCCAAGCAGTAAGATAGAAACAACTCTCCCTTCCACAGGTGCAACCTCCACGTGATTCTTCCACATGGCGACTCCTCCACAAACTCTCACAGCAATTCTTCACCTTGGGCAGCGAAATCTGGCTCTCCTTCACGCTGAACACTGAACGACAGAGAGAATTGTAGACAGCCTCGTTCTCCTTCACGCTTGCAGACATAATTCTTACTTTGCAGCAGATTCTTCCTCTCCAGTAGATATCAAACAAAAACAAAAAATATTTCCACCCGTTTCCTTTCTTTAGCAGCAATTCTACCACAGGCAATTCTTTAGCTTCAAGTCGATATTGGTCAATTATCTTTCACGCCATGGACACAAGCATTCTTTCTTCTTCATAGGGACTTTATGCACGCGCCGGTAATATTGATTCTTTCTTGTTGTTCTTTGAGCATATCATTTTCTTCTAGGGTATCTCACGGTTTCTTCAGGATTCGAACCTTCCCCCATGTGCTGCTGCTGTCACCCAGACCGCATGGAGGACGACAACGACGCCAGATGTTGAAAGCTAAGCTTTCACATCATTCAAGCGTACTTTACACGCTCATACACAGCCATCAAAGACAAGCATTGGGAAGGGATGTCCAATCCACTGTTGTATTATCTTTGGTAATTATTTATACATTGAGAGATAGGTTGGAGCGGTTGTACCCGCTCCAACTACTCATTTGTTAATATCCATTTATCCTTTAAGCTATATAATTACATGATGATATTTAGGAGGTAAGTGGCCCCCTCTACATCTCCCCCACAATCAAAACGTTTCTTTGTCCCGAAGAGAACAAAAAATTATGCATCAACATCCTGGGTCTCTGCTACTGCTGAAGTAGTCCTCATTGTTCATCAACCATGCATACCGGTCTGCATAGGTAACTTAGCCGCAATAGCCGCCAGCTTGATAGGAAAACACACGTGTACAAGGTTCTACTGTGACTGGTTACTCTTCAGCCCCCATCTTCAATCTGGCAGCAGTCCATCGAAGTGTCGTCCTCTCACAACGGTGGGCAATCATCTTCTTCCGCAACGAGGTCTTTTGGTTTAAAGCCTCACCCTGGCTCATCTGACAAGTTGTACTCTATTTCGGATCACAGGTAAATATTATGACTCGAGAGTCGAGACACATGGGAACAGTTAGGGAGAGTTCGGCTATACGAGTCAGGCATATACCTGAAACTAGCCGACCAAGGCCTAATTGAACCTATTGGAGTCTGGAAAAATGTCGACAAAATGATAAAAGAAATATCGACCAAAGTCGACTTCGAAATTATTGACCCTAAGGAAGGATCCAGTTCCTTCCCAGTGTTAATAGGTCGACCTTGGGGGAGGAAAATGAAAGCCTCGATATCCTTAGACAAAGAAAGAATAAAATTAAAGGGAAATGGAAAAAAAGTCATAGTACCTATCCATCCATCCCAAGGAGAACCTTGGACAGAACCAATTGATGAAGAAGTTGACATCCGACAACTATATCAGATACAGAATAATGAAGATTACACAGAACCTAATATATATGGTGAACTTTACTTAGGTAACCAAGACTCAGTAGTATACAATTTAGATGCAGAACTATATGATTGGGAGGTTGAAAACTATGAAACAAATGCAAGAGGATGCGGACTATTAAAAAAATTTAGAAGAAACCAGTCAGACAATGCTTTGTGGTGTCCATCATCCCAAAAATATTTGAGAAGAAAACTAGGGAATATCCTACCTTGAAATCGACAAATATAAATAATACAAAAATACCAAAATATAAAGAAAGAGAATCACCAGTTATGCATGTAGAGCAAGTATCTAGGAACATTGGTGAACATGGCTGACTACAAAGTTTAGTAGAAACTTTTATAGGACAAGCTGCTAGATGGTGGGATACCCATCAGTCAAGACTGCAGACATGGACAACAACTTCGACTTATTTTGTAGAAAGATTTGGAGGAAAGAAGTTAACCAACCAGGCTCAGATACCTATATTTACCCAAGGATAGGATCCAGAAAACCATATAAAGACATGTGAAAATGAATGGAGAAGACTTGGATATAAAGATGAACGTACATGTCCACACTTATTTCCATCAACACTTGTCGACTTATCAAACAAATGGTACAAAATGGAAGAAGCTCGAGGTGAAACATTCCTATGGCATGGACTCAAAGAGAATTTTATCAAAGACTTCAACTTTATACGCCAAAATGAGAATTTGGTCGAGACTGCAAAACAGATCAAAGCATTTGTACAACCGACAGAAAACAAAACCCTAAAAGACAACCGACCGACAATAATTTGTAACAATATACAAACCGGGACAATTCCACAGTCAACAAGACTACAGATGGAAAATGAAAATTCAGAAGGGAAAAGCTTTAGATAGAAATCAGATCATGCCGAAACAACAAAACCAATTCACACAGTATTCAAAGTCGAGACAACTAACAAGGAAGACATTGACCGAATGACTGCAGCAGACTTTCCTGCTACATTCTCACAGTTTAAAGAAGGGAGTCGACTAATCAATGAGACAAAAGCCCCTGAATGGTTAGACGCTAAAGTGAAAATCAAAGAAGTCGACATATCCAATGATGATCGACCAAAAATAACAAAAAATGGAGATTACTGGACTGAAGCACAAACAACAGAGATAGTAAACCTATTGAAAGAATTTCAGGATGTATTTGCTAGAGACTATAAGGATCTCAAAGGTCTAGTACATGAAATGGGTGAAATGAAGATCGACATTAAACCTGATGTTTGACCTGTGAAGAAAAGACCATATAAACTAGCTCATAAATACAAAGAGATAGTCAAGAAAGAGATTGATAACATGCTTGCAGCAGGAATCATCTACCCTATTGACCAATCAGAATGGGCAAGTCCAATGGTGGTTCAACCAAAGAAACATGATCCAACCAAGCTAAGGATCTGTGTCGACTTCAGAGAACTCAATAAAGTTACATTAACAGACCCATTTTCAACTCCTTATGCAGATGAAATCTTAAATGAGGTCGCAGGACATGAATGCTACTCATTTACAGATGGATTCTCAGGTTATAATCAAGTACCAATAGCCAAAGAAGATCAGAAAAAGACAACATTTGTATGTGAATTTGGCTCATTTGCTTATAGGGTTATGCCTTTTGGACTTAAAAATGCACCTGTAGTCTTTTCAAGGATTGTGGTTAAAACATTTCAGGAGTACATTTACAAAATAATGGCAGTATATTTCGATGATTGGACAATATACTCTACACTAAAAGACCATTGTAAATGGCCAAGGCTTATGCTAGAACGATGTCGACAGATCCAACTATCACTAAACATCAAGAAGTGCATATTTCTAACTCCTATAGGAATACTATTAGGACACATTGTCTGTAAAGAAGGTATTAAAGTCGACTTCGCAAAAATAAAAATCATCCTCGACTTAAAACCTCCAATGAATCCAAAACAAGTCAGGGTACTACTTGGTCATACAGGATATTATAGAAAATTCATAAGACACTATTCAGATATGACATACCCACTGGAAGAACTGCTAAGAGAGGATCAAGAGTTTAACTGGACAGAGGAGTGCAACATATCATTTGAAAAACTAAAAAGAAAGCTAGTCGAAGCACCAATCCTAAGGTTTCCAAACGAGTCGATCAAATTCCATGTTCACATTGATGCATCATGCTTAGCAATAGGAGCAATCCTAACTCAGCCAGGAGATGATAGAATGGACTACCCTATAGTTTACAGTAGCAAAAAACTAAACAAAGCTGAAAGAAACTATTCGACAACAGAAAGAGAAGCATTAGGAATGGTTTTTGCACTACAAAAATACCGACACTACCTACTAGCTAATCCATTTATTTTTTACACCGACCACCAAGCACTAAAATACCTCGTAAATAAGCCTCTACACCATGGAAGAATTTGTCGATGGCTACTTCTATTCCAAGAATTTGAATTCGAAGTCGTCGTTAGACCAGGTAAGCTAAATGTCGGTCCTGACCATTTATCTCGAATCGACACAGGGGAGGAACCGACGGGAGTCGAAGACGACTTATCGGATGCACATTTATTTCGAATAGAAGCAGTCCCGACAGAGTTAGAGGAAATAGCTAAGTTCTTAGAAGATGGACAAGCACCAGAAGGCATGAGTACGAAGAAGAAACAAATCTTAGCCATGAAAGCTGCACCATATAGTCTCATAAATGGATTCCTATATAAAATGGGTTTAGACGACATCCTCAGAAGGTGTGTACTAGAATATGAAAGGGATAATATTATGTATGAAGCACATTATGGACCTGCGGGAGGACATTTCCAAGCAGATACAACTGCAAAGAAAATCCAATAATTAGGGTTATTGTGGCCGACTCTTCACAAAGATTGCAAAATTTTTGTAAGCCAATGTGACAGATGTCAACGGCTGGGTCGACCTCTGCCTAGTACAGAAATGCCCTTGATATCAGTAAACCCAAGTTTGACATTTGAAATTTGGGCCATTGACTTCATAGGACCATTTCCCATACCAGCAAAGAGAACAGGTGCAAGGTACATAATAACTGCAGTCGAATACGTAACCAAATGGGCAGAGGTAGAACCAGTCAACACATGTTCCAGCGAGATAGCTGCTAAGTTTATCTATGAAAATATCATTACCAGATCTGGATGTCCATTAACCCTAATCAGTGACCAGGGAACACACTTTATTAATAAAACTATTAAAACACTAACAGATCAGTTCCAAATCGACCACCGTCGGAGTACAACTTACCACCCTTAGTCGAATGGAGCAATTGCAGCATTTAACAAAACATTAACGAAAGGATTAACAAAAATATGTAACACCGACAAAGAAGACTGGGATGAAAAGATACCTGCAGTACTATGGGCATACAGAACAACATATAAGCGTTCAACCGACCAAACACCGTTTCGACTAGTTTATGGACAGGAAGCAATAGTTCCTCTACACTTTCGACAACATACATCTATTATCGTAGAAATTTTACATGTCGATGTCGAACAATGAAGAAAGGACCGACTATTGCAACTAAGTAAGCTTGAAGAACACCGACTAATCGCGTTACAACATCAGGAAATCCAGAAACAACAACAAAAGGCATGGCACAACTGAAACATCAAAAATAAGAACCTGTCGATAGGAGACCTTGCCTTACTATTTAATAGTCGGGTAAAAGGAAAACCCAAAAAGCTACATACAGAATGGATGGGACCCTATGTTGTCGAAGAGATACATGCCAACAAATCAGTCCGACTAAGGACGTTACAAGGCATAGTATTTCAGAAACTTGTTAATGGTGCTCGATTAAAGCGGTACAAAAACTAAACTAGTTCGTGTAAAAAAAAAAAAAAACCCGACCATAACGGTTAAACAAAAGCTATAAAAATCCGAAAATCCAAAAACTAAAATAGGATCGAAAAAACAATATGATAGGAAATCACCACTACGATAACCGACATCACGACCATCGACCGCTCACATAATCGACATCAACCAATGACCTCGAAAGTCCCATCCTGCCTTCATGACTACGGACGACAAAATCAAATCACCATTAACGCAAACTCAAGTGTTCATGCTGGACCATCACGTCCGCCATTAATACACCCATCGACAAAAATGTCAAACGCATCGACTATAAATACTAAACCGCCAAAGGATCATTTACAGCATTTCGAACAGAGAGAGCAACTTAGCAACCAGACGACTGAAAGCCAAGAATACCAAAGCAAAGTCGACCAGCAGACCGACAAGATGGCACCTAAACAAACTAGACCTGCAGCCAAGGCTAAAGAACTACAGGCTGCGGAGACACCATTGATGAGGAGACTCAAATTCATCAAGAACGCTAAGGTTCAGGAGGGCTCATGGGCGAAACTATGGGCCGAGATTAAAGAGTGGGCTTATGTTGACAAAAGGCCTACACAAGTTGCAGAGAAAATCAACCACAGTACCATTGTAAACTACATCAATGCGCCGCTCATGGCCAGTTTTGGAGGCACAAAAGAGACCGCAGTGAAAGTTATCATAAGCCGGTACCACAACGACAGATTTTACTTCGACCGACCGGTTGACATCTCTGGGGAAGTAATTTCCAAATTGATTGGTTTATCAAACCAAGGTGCCCAGTACCAGTCGGGATCAAAGAAGGGTTGGTAGAGGAGCTAACAGGATCAGCATCAGGCAAAAACTCCAAAGGGTTAATGATTAGCCAAATACAAGCTCGAACGCCGCAAATAGTGGCCAAAATTATAGCCACTGCACTTACACTGACAGGTTGAGGAAGCGACCTCAAACTAGATATGTTGGAGGCAGTGGATACCATTGCCGACACAGGAAAAGTATACAGATGGGCTGAGTATGTTGCCGACATGCTCAATGGCATCTGTGAAAAATGCCAGGAGACGGAAGGGATCATAAGGTTCCCATCCCTTATGTTATGGATAGTCATGTACTCATTGTGCCTTGTCGGGGACAAACAGTTTCAAGAACCAACAAAATTCCATATGTGGAGATTCAAACCGTTCTCCCAGAATGGAACAATGAAGGAACTTGCAAAAGGCAAAGTGCTGCTAGAACACTGGTTCCAACAACTGAAAGTCCGCACGACCAGATGGAGGGTGCCTCAAAATATCCGACGAAGTCTGCCCAAAACTGCCCAAATCTAGTTAGAACTTGACCATACTGCGGTGTGGTACATGCAGGGTTCTAAGGCAAAGGCAAGGACTCTCGACTATTACCCGACAGTTGAAGAAATTTTCCGGGAGTTGGCTCGACAGTCGAGTACAAAATTGTCGATACCAGCAAGGGCAAAAGAAATAGACATGTCGATAGAAGAGCTACTGACTGACCAAGAGAAAGAAGAAGATTATGAGCTCAACTTATATATCGGCACATTTGTGTCGGAGGAGACACCTGCAGAAGACACTGGTCGACTGCAAATTATAATCAGACCACCAACACTACAAAGGGAAGAGACACAAACACAACAACTGGTAACCAATCCAGCTGAAGAAAGCCTCGTCTCAACTGAAGACCAAGGGGGAGAGATAGTCACTGAAAACCCCGAGTATGCTGTCACCAAAGAAAACATACGCAAATTGTCGAAGGAGATAGCAGCCTCAAGAAAAAGAAAAAGAACTCAAGATCAGGAGCAAGGGAAGGGTAAGCGCAAGCTTATCATCGCAGAGTCCTCGGAAGACGAGGAAGAACTAGCGGCTACAGCCTGCGACATTATAGAAGATGCCGCAGCAAACAAAATTCCTGTCAAAACCCAATTCCAGAGATTCGTCGAAGCAAGGGCACAACAAGGTCGGCCAAAGAAGGCGAAAAGCACAGACACTTCAACGGTTGAAATGTTGTGGATCTCGTGTCTACACCTCCACCCCCGTCTCCGACCAAAATAACGCAAGAGCTAATTCCAGAACCTCCTTCCATAAGCCCAATCGACATATGCAAGAATGCTATGTCAGAGACCTTGAAGGAAAAGTTCGACCGCGACAGAGACCTCCAGGCATACATTGAAAAATTGCCTGAGTTACTCACGTCGATACAAAATCTCTCCACCAAAGCCCCTTTGTTCGAAGTTGGCGGATCCAGACTACTCGCTCCCCAACCTGGCCAAGTACTCCAGAGGCCGAGGACTGTGGCAGTTATAAGTTCGACGTTCCAAAGAAACCTCGACAAAGAAGCTGAAGTTGTCACAAGTCGGACTACATCTATCAGTCCGACCGACCTCGAACCCAACCCACCAGTAAATGAACCGACTAGAGATGAGAAAGGAGAGGATATGGATGAAATAAATCGAGAAATCGAGGAACTATTCTCCGACCTCCGGGAAGATTCACCTCCACAGATCCATGACCCGTCACCCGATCATATCTCCATCAATCCAATCACACCCGACCATTCACCAACACCATCACCACCACCCCCCAATCCAGAATCCGTAATCCAACCAGCTGCACCTGAACCACCTCCGCCGCAACCATTAGCACCAACCGCATCCACATCTGGACCCTCTGTATCCAACCAACCAGATGCACAACCAACTGCAGCAGTCATCCAACCGACCCAACTAGAAATACCATTGACCACTGCTATCCAGCAACCAGACAATCCAATTTTGACTTTTGCAGGTACACAGGTGCCAAAGCAAGCAGAGTAGCAAAAGCACAAAAGAAAAAAAGACAAAAAGAAGAAAGACCATCAAAGCCAGACGACAATGGTCCACATCAGTCAACTTGGGTCGACCACTGCAGTCGATCCAACCAAACTGAGGGATGGAGAATTAGGGCAACTCTTGGAATCACTGACAATCGAAGCAAAAACAAGGAGCCATAATAGACGCAGGGAGCTCGACGATAACGAAAAAGAATAAGTCGAGTTACTTAACAAATGCGGAAACCTGGTGCAATCTGTGATACTAGGTCTGACAGAGGTCGACACCGACAAGCCGTTAGAAAAGGCTTATCAACTATTTGAGAGCGTGGTGTCAGTGCTACAGGCACAAAGGCAGGATACAAAAGAAGAGCAGAAAGAAAAAACAGCTCGACTGCTGACACAGCAACACACAGCTTTTGCAGAAGCATACAAGGTACTGTGAGATCACATGGAGGAGTCTGTCATTACAGAAGAAGTACTGAGAGGTTGGCCTGCTTATTATGGGTAAGTCTATCAGCAAATTCGACAAACCCAACAAGAAATCCAAGCGCTCGAGAAAAGAAAAAGCACAGAGGAAGAACTCAAAAGCACAATTGAAAATCAAATAGTGCTCGAAACAACCAAATTATAGAAGCACAAGCGACAAGCACAGCAGTGGGTGTAGCAAGCCATTCCAAGTTTAGAAAAATTAGACATCATCTGCCCGCAGATGACACGACTTTTTGAGACAGCAGAGGAAAATGACCACTTTATGGGTCGCGACATGGAGAAGATAGCAGAATTTTCCATTCAAGAAAAGATGTCGATATTATCAAGTCTGACTACATTAACCATCGACATCCAAAAAATACTGCAAAGTTGAACGACATTCCAACATCAGCTGGCAGTGACAGCTGAAGCAATTGTCGAAGTTTGTGTAAAAAAAAGACCAACCATCAGACTTCACAGCCCATGAAGATCAAACACAGAAATAACTACTTAGGGCAGGAAAAGACATTTTTGGTACCTCCCTGTTTCTTCGGGACGAAGAAACGTTTTGTTTGTGAGGAAGATGTTGGAGGAGCAAGTCGGTAAGTCGACTTGAATGATCAGCCGACTAATGAGAGATTAGGTCGACCACATAAGGTCGTGTCGGTTGACTGAACCGACAGGTAGTTATTTGTAATTGTTTTTAATTCATATATATTAAGCTGTTGAGCCAGATGAGAACTTGGTTTAGTTCTCTGTATTGTATGGACCCTTTTATTATAATATAATCTATTACTTCGCTTACTCGTTTTTGTCTCTTGTATCTGTTATGTATGTCTGTTCTTAATGTGTATTATTGGTAATCCTATGTGATCCGTGAGATTACAACAACCTGCAAATAATCTTTTGGCATACAATGGAACACTGAATAATGATGAATACAATAGATGTGATGACAAACCTGGATGGTTTATCTTGAAGGAGACTAGGGCAGATATTGCTTTGCCGAACCTTTGTTAGTTGAAGACTCCATCCTCAACCCTAACTGCCGTAACTGCACGCTGTGTTGCTGCTCAAATATCCAAATCAATCAATAATAAACATCGGTATCTCTTTAGGCTCCCTCCTCCTTCTTAAATAGATCCTTATGCGCTTTTAGGGTTCGCATGTCACTTTTAGGGTTTATGCTTTTACTTTTGCATGCATGCGATTCTAATTTGATGTTGACTTTTAAGCCTAAAGAGAAAAAATACTTCTTTTAGCCTACTGTTGACTTTAGTACTGAATGTGTGTCCCAAGTTGTTCTAAGTACCAAATGTCCTCAGTCAATCACCTCTTATGCAGTACCCACTCAAACCTATGGGGATTAAGTAGGTTAGTGGGTGTTTTGTTGCCTAATCAGACGAGGACATTACAGTCCTCCCTGCTGGAGATTGCTTGTCCTCAAGCAACTGCAAACTTGGATGCTGCAATACCTGTTCTCCTTCCCATGTGGCATCCTCCGGAGGTAATTCTTTCCATTGGACCAAGTTTTCTCTAATCACTCGGTTCCGAAGTTTTCTTTCTCGAGTCTGCACAATCCGTTCTGGAATCAGTACCAATAGTCCCTCATCATCTAAGGGAGGTAACTCTGTTGATGGAGCAATGTGTTGTCCAATGGTCTTTTTTAGGTTGGACACATGGAATACATTGTGAATTTTGCTCTCCTGTGGTAGTTCTAGTTCATATGCCACCTCACCCACCTTTATGATTATTCTGTAGGGTCCGTAGAAGTGAGGTTTTAACTTTTTCTCTCCTTTCTTCTTAAGTGAAGGCTGTCTGTAGGGTTGGAGCCGTAAGTATACCAGATCTCCTACCTCAACGCTTTGCTGATTTTGGGTTGTCTGTAAGTTCTCTTTCAGGATTTTAAGGATATCCTGACTATCCTGTATCCAATTCTTTGCCTTAGGAGACCTGCTATCTCCGAATGCTAAATCTGCAAAGTCCAAGGCCTCATAGCCATATAATGCCTTAAAAGTTGTCATCTTAATAGACATGTGGTAGGTAGTATTGTAACAGTATTCCCCTAAGTTGAGCCATTTAATCTAGGTTCGCTACTGCCCTATTACATAGTTCCTCAGATAACCTTCAATCCACTTGTTGACAATCTCAGTCTGTCCATCACTCTGGGGATGATAACTCGTGCTGGTAGCAAGCTTGGTTCCCACTAACCTGAATAGCTCCTGCTAGAAAGCACCGGTGAATCTACTATCCCGATCATTGACTATGGTCTTGGGTAACCTGTGTAACCTGAAGACCTCCCTGAAAAATAACTCGGCTACCTGTGCTGCGGAGTAATCATATGATATAGCAAAGAAATGGGCGAATTTGGTTAGTCGATCAACCACGACATATAAGCAATCCCACCCTTGGACCTTGGGCAACCCTGTAATGAAATCCATGGAGATACTTTCCCACTTCAGATCCGGAATTGGTAGTGGCTGAAGCATCCCTGCTGGATGGATGTGCTCGATCTTGTTTTGCTGACATATGCAACATTCCCGCAAGTGCTGCATAACCTCTCCCTTGAGGCCCTTCCATGAGAACGTTTCTCGGATCTGCCTATAGGTCTTCAAGAAACCCTGATGTCCTGATAGTGGAGAGTCATGTGACGCTTGTATGATTTTCTTTCTTAAAGCTGATTCTGGGACGAGGTATATCCTGTTCTTGTAATAGATGATGTCATTGATAATTCTGTACATGTCATCCTGAACCTGCCCATCCAATAATTCGCAAGTGAATTTAGTTTTGGAGTACTCTACTAAGAGAAGAGCCCTCCAATCTGTAGATATACTCATGAGAGATAATGAAGCGGGTCGTCTGGATAATGCATCAACTACTATATTGTTCTTACCCTTCACATACTCTATCTCGAAATCGTAGGCTTGCACTTCGCTGATCTGTTTCTGTTGGCGCTCATTAAGCTCCTTCTGCTCCAAGAAGTACTTGAGGCTGTTATGATCTGTCTTGATTTTGAACTTGCTGCCCACCAGGTACTGTCTGAATTTAGTGAGAGCATGTAAGATGGCTAGCATCTCCTTGTCATATATGGAGTAGTGGCACTCATAGTTCTTCAGTTTCCTGCTCTCAAATGCAATGGGGTGATGGTCTTGCATCAATACTGCTCCTAGTCCTTCCCCTGAGGCATCACATTCTACTACAAATGGCTGTGAGAAGTCTGGTAATGCTAAAACTGGGCAAGAACTCATAATGACTTTCAGCTCCTCAAAAGTTTTCTATGCTAATTCTGTCTAGGTGAAGGCTCCCTTCTTTGTGAGATCTGTGAGGGGTGCAGCGAATTGGGAGAACCCATTAACATACCTCTGGTAATATGTGCAAAGGCCTAAGAAGCCTCTCAATTCTGTGACTGTTTTTGGCGTGGGCTAATCCCTGATAGTTCGGATTTTCTCCATATCACCCTGTACTCCTTTTGCACTGATTATGTGCCCTAGATACAACATTTCCTTCATGCTAAATTCACACTTGGACATCTTCGCGTAAAGCGAGTGTTCTTCTAGAATGCTCAATACTTCGTCCAGATGTTTCAGATGTTCCTCCCATGTTTTGCTGTAAATCAAGATGTCATCAAAGAATACTAGCAAAAACTTACGTAACTGAGCCTTGAAAGTATGGTTCATGCATGACTGAAAAGTGGCTGGAGCATTGGTAAGTCCAAAAGGCATGACCAGGAATTCATAGTGACCATAGTGACAACGGAAAGCTGTTTTAGAAATGTCTTGATCCCTTACTCGGATCTGATGGTACCTCGAGCAAAGATCAATCTTTGAAAAGTATTTGGCACCCCGCAGCTTGTCCATGAGTTCATCAATCCTAGGGATGGTATACCTGTTTTTGCTGGTCTTTTTGTTGAGTGCTCTGTAATCGATGCACATTCGCAGTGTGCCATCCTTCTTCTTGACTAAGACCACTGATGATGCAAAGGGGCTAGAGCTGGGCCGACTGTATCCCAGCTCCAGTAATTCTTTGATCGTCTTCTCGATCTCATCCTTATACCTTTTGGGATGCCGATAAGGAGTGGTGATGACTGCCTGTGTCCCCTCCTCTAGCTCAATGATGTGCTCAAAGCCCCTGTATGGTGGTCTACCTGTTGGAAGGTCCCGAAATACCTTTTTGTGTTTCTGTAATAAAGCCTGAATATCATCTGGGTGTTGTGTGTTGTTCTCTGGAGGTTTCCTAAAGGTGACAAAACATTATGCAGCCCATTCTATGTCATCTTGTCTGAGTACTGCCTCCATTCTTTGTGAAGAGGCTGGTTTCGGGGGATAAGTGTTCATGCCTCTCGAAGCTACCCGTTTTCCATCTGGCGCTTGGAATTCCATTTCCTTTGCTCGGTAGTCTGTAGTATATTTCCCTATTGAATAAAGCCATTGAACGCCTAATACTACATGTGTATCTGCCACATTTACTACATAAAATGAATCTGTCATCTGGTAGTTGCCTAATGTGACATTCAGCTTTGGAATCCAATAGTTGCACTCCATGCTGGAATTTCTGGCTACAGCTACAGTAAATCCCTCGAACTTCTTTGTCTGAATACCCCTCTTGGCTACCCAAGCAGAATCAATGAAATTGTGGGTTGCTCCCCCATCAATCAATACTTCCACTTTGTGGCCCTGTACTACTCTGACCCTGAGAGTATGGAATCTAGGTACTCCAGATAACGTAGCAATAACTCCCTGTGGTGTATCACCCTGGAATGACTCGTCCTCTGCTGCCTGTAATTCTTCTGTTGCCTCCTGCTCATAGTCCTCCCCGTCACTGTCCGAATATACTTCGATGTAGTGAGCCTTGGCCTTTCCTGCGCACCTGTGTCCTGGAACCCATGGTTCCTAACAAATAAAACATAATTTATTTCACCTCAAGTCTTTCCTAATGTCCTTGTCTAACCATGTTTTCTTTGGAAAATCCTGCTGAAAAGGTTTCTTGTCCTTGTCCCTATCTGGAAAGTTGGTTTCTATAGGGAACCTGTTCTTTGGGACCGAGTCTTGGAGATCTCTGGCTCGACTAATGGCATCCTGTAGAGTGGGGGGTTTCTAGGCTTTCACCCATCCTCGTAGTGGCTCTGTTAAGGCCTCAGTAAACAACATCGTCAACCTGCTCTCTGACACATCTGTTACCATGACCTGCCATCTTCTGGAATTCTGAGATGAAGGCCTCAGCGCTACCTGTCTGTTTGAGTTGAGCGAACTCTCTGAAATGTATCTCTGGATCTTTCCTGTCAAACCTCTTCATGAGTTTTTGAGTGAACCCACCATAGGAGTGGATGGTGTTGTGACCCAATGTCACTAATCTGTGGTACCACCACTCATGAGCCTCTACGTCCAGGTGGAGTGTAGCCAATTTTGTTAGGTATAACTCCTGATTCTATATTATTCATGGCTAATGCATACATTTATATATTACATGTGACGGTTGAGCTTCATCAACCTTTTCATCTTCCTATGTAACTGTTCAACTAACTATTTATTTATTTATTTACAATATTATAATCCCGACGGATTATATTCTAGCAATCCCCCTCTTAATCCGAAGGGGTGTTCGTAAGTCCGAGCATGTTTCTGAATCTTTCAAATTTTTCTCGTCCAAGCGCTTTGGTGAAGATGTCTGCAACTTGATCATTTGTGGAACAATGTCGAAGATGGACTGTCTTGGCCTCTACATGATGTCGAATCAAATGATACTTTGTGTTGATGTATGTGGTTCGATCATGGAATCTAGGATTCTTAGCCAGCTTGATTGCAGAAGTATTGTCGACCAATAATGGAGTGGAATTTTCTTGTTTTTCTTGCAAATCTTCAA
>LPNX011234152.1:189598-230857 GCA_001517045.1 Pseudotsuga menziesii
AACTCTTGCAGATGAACCCTTTAGCTTCAGCAGCTACCCATCTTCGTATCCAGTCATGATGACTTGGTTGTCAGAGGACTTTCTTATTTCTACGATTCCATCAAACATGTGGATGGAATGGCCTTGCTGTCGAATCTCCACCAAGGACAGCAGGCTTCTCTGCAACTCTGGAAGATAAAGAACATTCTTCAACAAGAAATCAGGGAATCCAGGCATCTTCAGTCGAATGGTGCCCATTCCCTTTGGTTTAATACTTGACTTATCTGCAAAGTACTCTATGCCATCTATTGTTTCATTAAGTTCTTCAAAACAGTCTTTTCTAAATGTCATGTGTGATGTTGCACCAGTATCAAGCAGCCAACAATCTTTGTAAGATGAAAGTGAAGTCATTTCATTAATTCCAAGATTACAATGTGCAACAATACAATGAGCAGAATCAGAAGATTTACTAGCATCTTGATTTTTATTGTCATCTTTCTTCTGGTTATGCTTGTCTTTGATGGAGTCCCATGAAGCCCAACACTGATCTGATGTGTGCCCAGTCTTTCCATAACGCTTGCACTGCAAATCTGATCTTTTGTTGGAGTTGTTTCTGCCCCCTCTGCCTCTGAAGTTTCTTCTTCCTCTGCCTCTCTTGCTGCTTTTTCCTTTGGGATGATCTTTGCCAGAGAGAGTGGCAACTCTAGATGCTATAGATTGCATCTTTTACAACTGTTAGAGTAATGAACTTAATATGACAAAGAGAATGAGATAATAGCGTGAGATAATAGAAAAAAACAAAAACCTTGCAGGTCTAGAGCCTCTGCCAAGGTGATTTACAATCTTAATATGCTGTCAATAAGTTCATAAGCAAATTTTAGCACTAGTCAAGCTATATGAGAGAAGCAGGTCTAAGTCTCTGCTACTTTCTCAAGCTTTACAAAAATAATTCTGCAGCCCTGTTGTAATAATTCTAGAGTGTTGTTTACAAGTACAATACAACTTCTTTTATGAAAAATTACAATAATACATCTATACAAGATATTGCATCAGACTTGTAGAATACTCAAACAATTGAGTTCACAACTATTCTGAAGCCTCTTTTATATATACCAATTTGTGGACAATTTCTTCATAACAAAACTAAATTGTCCATAACCCGCGAACCCTTGACCATTGAGAGTAGAAATCCTTCAGTCTATGCTGGAAACGCTTGCTACTTACAGGCCAAGCCAATTCCTTCCTCCAATTTCAACAGAACCACCAAACTCGTAGAACCCGGTCAATCAAAAGAAATTGCACACCACAAGCCTTCAAATAACCCACTACAAATATCTACTTGAAATCTCTAATTTGCCTGTCAGTAACCAGGCAAGCACAAACCCAGAGCTCCAACGATCTTGAGACAAAATGGAAACTCGTTACAACAGAACCAAATATGGAACTGGGTGTTAGTGTTTTCTGTGCCAAAAAGGAAAATGGGGAATCCAGGCGAGATGAGGGCAGCCAAGTGCCAGCTAGAATGGATCGCAGTCACTCTATAGGAATTAGGTCAAAAAAAAAAAATAGGGTTTATGCATTTACCTCCACGCAGTCTTCAACGTTGCCTCAACACAGCTTTCAACGCAGCCTTCAACGTGACTGTCTTCTCACCGGTCTACACTTCAACGTAGTCACGATTCACGCAGTCAATCTTTACGGTGGTCTCTTCACGAGCTGGAGGAGAAGTATTTCGGTTCTGTGTAGTCTCCTGACTCACGCACAGCATTCACGGGCGTCCACGCAGTACATACAATGTCAAACTGGAATTAGGGTTTACAATCAGTCCTCAACGTAGCAACGACGCATTACTCCATCTTCAACATGACTTCAATCTCTTTAATACGACTTCAATCTCCAGCACTCTCTCATGAAATCGCAGCTCTGGATTTCAATTGCAAAGGGTCTCCATGATACGCAGTACCAGATTTGAGTGTATACAAAACGAAGCTCCAGATTTGAGTGTATACAAAACGCAGCTACAGGCTCGGTCTTCACGCAGCAGTCTTCACTCATCAGAGAATGTCTTAACGCAGATACTCAGGCTTTGGTTAGGCGAACGATACAGATCAGATGGCTTCCAAAAGGCAGCAATGCAAATTGTGAAACCAGCAAAAGGGACAACAACTTTGGCATTTATATTCAAGGATGGTTGCTGCTGATTCTTGTGCCAGCATGGAAGGATACATTTCATCTCAATATTGTGAAGAAAATCATTGAAGAAGATTCTCGCATTCAACTTCAAACTCACGCAACATAATATATACTCAGCTCCAAAACTCACGCAGAAAATTATTCATACAACACGCTCACGGGATTCAGGCTCATACGCAGCATATACAGTTCTAATATGCAGCTCTAATACACAGATTCAGGCTTAGGGCTAGGTATTTATTCCTTCACAAAAAACTCAACAGAAGGTCACGTCTCTTAGGGTTTCTGTATTCCTTCACAAACAAAACTCAACAAGATGGCGAACAAGATGGCAAAATGCCATGGCTGAGCAGCAAGAGTTATGGCTGGGACTATCACAGGGATTATCACATCACGCAGAGGATGGATGGGGCTGAGCGGAGCGTTAGAGCAGCCAGCGCATGCACCAATGCATGCAATCTGCAGACTGAGGAAAGGGCAGATGAATGAGCAGACTGGCAACAGGCAGGAGTTATGGCAGCGCTCTGATACCACTTGTTAGGTATAACTCTCGATTCTATATTATTCATGGCTAATGCATACATTTATATATTACATGTGACGGTTGAGCTTCATCAACCTTTTCACCTTCCTATGTAACTGTTCAGCTAACTATTTATTTATTTATTTACAATATTATAATGCCGACGGATTATATTCTAACAAATTTAATGGCATCTGTCTCTGTCATGGGATTGAGTTGGATGTAGGTATCCAACTTCTGAACCCATATCCTCGTTGAATCTCCGCGAGTCCCATCTAAGTTCGGAATGGTCAACCTGCCTAAAGTTTTTTGCAGTTCATAGTTATGATTTGACTGCTTGTTGAAATTCCTGGGCCTGTTCCTACTCTTCATGTTGCAAAAATCTGAAAAAGACATGGCTGCATGAAATTCATCCCCTAAGTCCTTGAACTCCTGTAAATAGGCCCCAAAGGGTTCACTAGGCTCTACCTACATGAATGGTCCTGATACTGCATCTGCCAAGAATTGAGGCATAGTCGGCCTGTTGGAAGGTCTATTATATATGTGGGGTGTATTCTATATATTGGTGTATGGAACCTTCCCACTGTTGCTTGTAGACAATCTATCTACCGGTGAGAGAGGTGTACTGCTGTTACTTGGTTCTGGTTTTGCCGATAATCTGTTGGTTGTGTTAAGTACATCTTTTTGCCCTATGGCTAAGTCTTGTAATGCAGATACTAGGTTGCAGAACTCCATCCTGCCCTCATCTTCTCCTGTTCTTTTTCCCCTATCAGAGTGTATACCTGTCTGTTCCATGTCTGAGTTGGTATCTTCTAGTTGGATATCCTCAAATTCCTCCGTGTACCTACTCTTCCTTCTCCTATAGGTCACGAAAGTATCTTCTTCCGTATTCATTTACTTTTCATTTCCTAAGCCCACAGCGGACCAAGAAGATAGCTCTGATACCACTGTAATATCCCAAATACTGATATTTTCTAGTTCTATGCAAAATTTCAAAATAGTCAGGCATGCAAAACTGCCATGAAAAATTACCCTATATTATAGCTGAATTTAGGGTTAGGATTTGCATGATAGAATGAACACTTACCATTGATAAGTCGGCTTAAAATGCTCCAGAGAGAATACGCATGCAAGATTAACTGAGCTGATGAAGAAATAACCTCTTTTTCCTTCGTAATACCCCCAGTAGTCTGAATCAGCTAAGGATGACGTTTTGATGGAGGGATGGTCGGTTTCCGCTGAAAGTTGGTCGGAGTGTAAGTGTGCCCGTGCCGGAGAGGATGGCCGGATCATGCAGGAGTTTGGACCTCTCCAGATACCCTAGTGAATTGATCTACCTGACTGATGCTCACGCCCCACACTTCTGTATTCTGCTGCTAGCTGCTCCAGGTGAGCAATCCGGTGGCTGATAATCACTCAAGGTAGTATAGTGATCTTGTCAGTGAGGAAGCAGGCCACATGCGGAAGAAATATGGTGATCCGGAGTCCCGCTGAATGACTTGGGTTTTCCAGCTAAATTCCCCCAGCTGTACGGATGAACTTGCAAATAATCTTCTGGCATACACTGGAACAATGAATAATGATGAATACAATAAATGCGGTGGCAAACCTGGATGGTTTATCTTGAAGGAGACTAGGGTAGATATTGCACTGCCGAACCCTCGTTAGTTGAAGACTCCGTCCTCAACCCCAACTGCCGTAGCTGCACGCTGTGCTGCTACTCAAACATCCAAATCAATCAATAATAAACATTGGTATCTCTTGAGGCTCCCTCCTTCTTAAATAGATCCTTATGCGCTTTTAGGTTTCGCATGTCACTTTTAGGGTTTGTGCATTTACTTTTGCATGCATGCGATTCTAATTTGATGTTGACTTTTAAGCCTAAAGAGAAAAATGCTTCTTTTAGCCTACTGTTGACTTTAGTACTGAATGTGTGTCCCAAGTTGTTCTAAGTACCAAATATCCTCAGTCAATCCCTTATTATGCAGTACCCGCTCGAACCTTATGGGGATTAAGTAGGTTAGCAGGTGTTTTGTTGCCTAATTGGACGAGGACATTACAAGTTCTGCCCCTTGGGCAAATAACCCAAAACTTCGGGCAGCCAAAACCATGAACAACAGATCTGTATAGGCGGGAAACAGTGCAAGTTTTTGGGCAACAGGCAGACAGTGGGTAGATCGGGCATATCACTACCAGATATGGGTAGACTGACAGGTATAGTTAGCAAATCCGGGTAGTTAGTTGTCTTCCCGGGCAGGAGAAAGAAAAGGGTTATAAAAGCCCTAATTTTTGAAAAGCCCTAGTTGAGCATCTTTTGATGTAATCTGGAAAAATTGATCTTCTGGTTTTGTGGTTAACCCTGTTGGGGTTTGTGGAACCTTTTGAAGAATTTCTTAGTCATTTCATTTACGAGATGAGCTAGTAATGCTTTTTGGGGTTTTTCTCTTTTAAAGGTTTCCCCAGTGAAAAACTCTTGTGTCCATTGTGTTGATATGATGAATGTTATTTTACTGCACTTGTCATTTGTTTAAAGTTAATCTGCAAATTTTTTAAGTATTCATGCTAATGCTAAAATTCAACACATTTCCCCATGCAAATGTAATGATTGGGTTATGTATTATAAGAAGATGGAGTTTTCCATTGTAATGTTGTTGATGGAATACAAAAAAACTCTCTCTTTGGTTTTGTCTATGCTTATGTTCTTGAATGGTTATGAGATTGTGAGGCTTTCATGTGTATTGGCTGCTCATCTTAGTCAAATTGCTGGTTGATATCAGTGGGTGTTTCATTTCATATCAACTATAAAAAGGCTTCAAGCTAAGTGTAGTCTTATTTCTTGAAGAAAGCTATTGGATAAGGTGCCTCTTTTCCAGTCTTCTTGTTTCTATTACTACTTGAAATGCCTATGTGATGCCATCTTAATAATAGGTTGCCTGATCATGTCAGCCGGTTTGTAGGATCACTCTTTAGTTGAGTTTGCAAGGACATGCACATCATCTTTGTAAGGGATTTGTATGCAGATTTTTCCATCCTTTCAAATCAGCCTTCACTTTCTATTTTATGCATGTTTATAACAGATTTAAGCAGATCCATTCCTTTTTCTTAGCCAATGCTTGATCTTTTAGAGATCCCATTAGCCCATGGAATATTGATACTAGTCTTGCCCCATTAACCAATGAATTTTTATTTTTATTTTCCTCCTTTTAATTTTCTGTTTACAAATCTGAAATATATATCACATAAAATCATAAAAATCAGATTTATTTCTTAGAGTCTAAAACCCTCTTTGAGCATCTTAAATTAGATACTGTTTTGGTCGAAAAACCCTTGCACTTTATCATTATTATATTGACCAAAACTCTGTTTGTAAATCTGCCCATACTACTGTAATTTTTCAGTGTTCCACCAAGTTTCCGGGACGGGGGGGCGTGGGAGCGGGGAAACGCACATTGGGGACGTGTAGAGACACCCCAAAATTTTGGGGTATTTTGGGGGACGGGGGGGCGGGGAGGCGTCAGGGTCCCTAACATAGGGGGGTCGGTCTCTAAAATTATAAAAAAGAAAAAAAAATTAATAAAAATATGAACCACAACATATAAACATATCAATTCCTCATTCCATCACCATTTGCATACTAGCATGCTTATGTTCCCGAAGACTTTAGTGTAATTTAATGTAATCGTTATAGCAAAGCATATCATATTGATGTTTGTTTGTTTCTATTTGTTTCTATTTCATTTTAAAATGATCATTTAGTGTAAAAGTCTAAAATTTAAGATGAACCATTTCTTTTTTAAGTAAAAAAATTTAAAAAATCAAGGGCAGTGGGGCCCTGTTGGAGCCCCCCATTTTCAGGAGGGGGCGTGTGGGAGCCCCCCAGTCCGGGAAACTCCTTGACCCGCGTTTCCCCAAGTTTCGCAGAAAGGGGGGCGTTGGGAAACGTTTCCCATGGAGCCCCCCAGCCCTCGGGGCGTGGGGAGCGTAGGGGGCGAGCCCCCGACCCTGGGAGGCGCGTCCCCGTGGAACACTGTAATTTTTATCTCTAAAACAGATTTATGATTGAATTTCAAACCAAGTAAAACTCCTTTTTTCTTATCTGTTATAGGTTTAGTTTGCTTTATGGAAGCCCCCCTTGTGCTAGTATTTAGCTGGCCTAAAGTGAGGGAATTGTTGCTGGGGTGATGGTGATAACAATTCCATGTTCCCTTGAAGTCTCACCCAAGTGATTGGGACATTTTCCTTTCAAGCGATCGTCTAAGTGTTAACAAAACTATCAAAATCAACACCTTCTATGGGGCCCTACCAGCATGCGGCCTTGTATAATTTAAAATTGTTTTCTAATATCGATGTGACCTATTTTATGACATCAAAGTGCTCACTGCTCATTAATTAATCTAATGACCATGTTAGCTTCTCGTGTTTATCACTAGGATATTTTTGTGTACAATAATTTGTGTTGTAATAGTGAAGTAGAATTGCTTTGTACTTAGGCTTAGTGTAATGTTCCATTTCGGATAAATAAGGGATTGACATTTAATACCGAGAGCATATTAGAGGGCCATCAGAGTTAATATCATAAAGCATGCAGAGCATGTGGGTCTTATTTCTTCAGTCTTAAGTCAATGAGCAATTAGAATTGCATGCATGCAAAAAGTAAAAAGTGCAAAACCTAAAAATGGCATGCATGCAAACCGTAAAAGCGACATGCAAACACTAAAAGCGACATGCATGCAAACCCTAAAAGCTATATAAGAAGGTTAGTTGAACCAAAAGGGTATCATGGTTATTATTCATCTTTTTGGAGACAGGTTTGGAGAGCTCTGAGAGCTATTTAGGGTTGAGAGTGAATTCCTTAGCCAACAATTGGGTTCAATGGCGAAATCTATCCACCCTAGTCAATTCAAGAGGATAGATCATTTAGATCTATCACTGTGCTTCAATATGACTGTACATTCATCAATATTTGCAGGGATCCAGACACATTTACAACTGCGTATTCAATTTAGGGCAGCAAATCAAAGTAGTGTCTTCTTATTCAACAAGGCGTGTTCTTCATTCTCTCTACAGCTGCGTATTCATTGGGTAGGGCATCTTTATTGTGGCTGCCATATTCACAAGAAGTACTGCTATTCATCTATTGATACAACGTCGATTTCCATTAACCACCATTCATTCTTGGATAAACTGTCACTAAAGGTAAGTCCCAATTCATCCCCTAGGAAGGCGTGACCAATATCTGTAACTTACAGCTCATGGGAAAGCTCCGGATCTTGTGCATGGCAGTTGTTTAAAGATCAAAATCCTTGGTTTCACTATTCTGGACACTCTGCTCATCAGAGGAAGAGTGAATTGCTTGTTGGAGTATTCTTTCATCCTATTTAACATCTATATCAGACAATGCACCTACAGCTCATTCTCATGACTATTTTGAGGGACATTATCAGTTGTTACAGTCTTCTTTAGCTTCCTATCAGCATTATATCAGCACATTATATTGTTATCAACAACAATCAATATCGCCATAAAATCTATTCCACATCAGCACATGTCAGTTTGGAGTATTACAGTGGTATCCGTGGACAGTGGGCAGCCAGATAGCGATCAAGAGGGGACGCTCAGTGTGAGGGCATCACACTCAGATGTCAGTATTAATCTTTCCAGGCAAGTAACTGCTGCCAATTAAATAAAATATCAGTCATAATATTATCATGGTTGTTCATTATATTGTGGTGTAATTTCTCATTAATCACATGGAAGTGTATCTTTAAATAGGCAATGCATTTGGGCTATTGTGGGAATGATAATTCCATAATCATATTGACTAAGAATAAAGGTGTGAAACCAAGTTAGCAAACCATCAACTACAGATTGAAACCATTAAACAAAAAAAGATCAGATCTCAATTGGTTGGTATATTACAGTGGTATACATCTGAAAGCCACAAAAACATAAACACTCAACATAACCCAGCAGTATAGAAGCAAAATATCAGTTTGGGATATTACAGTGGTATTAGAGCATGATCCTTGCCAACTGTGGGCTTAGAGAAATTGAATAAAAGTGCATGTTGATGCATGCTTGTACATGCAAATGCATGTCAGAGATGTTGGTGAAGTGTATGTCTGGAAAAAAGTTTTTCTTTGCGAGCTTGTGAGAACTTGAAGACAATGAGAAGGATCCTGATTGAAAATTTGCAGAGGTTAGCAGTACTTCAACACTTGCCTCGATATCAGGAGTATTTAGCCTTGGGTGATGAGGTATGTGCAGCATTATCCTTTCAAGATTATTACACCATCAAGTTCGGGAGCCATCCCAAGGATTTGGATGAGGATCTCCTTAAAGGCATAGTTGGGGGAGGGAAGAAAGATGAGCATGAAGTACAGGTTGTTGGTGAGCTTCATTTGGAATTAACATTACATGATGAGGATGTGCATGAGGAGATCGCATTAGAGCTATCCTGTGAGTCTAGCGACACAAGCACTTTCGCTAGTCAAATTGTGGACAAGCCATGTGATGAGTTGGAGTGGGTACACTCTTCATCACCTACAGCAGGAGTCCAAACAGTTATGACAGGAGAAATATATGAGGTGCAAGGCAATGAGCACAGTAGTCGAGACAGTGAGCAGTCACACATGGAGGTTAGGGAGAGTTTATACATGCATGAGATAGAGCTTCTAGATGATAGTCATCGAAAAAAGATTGAACGTGTTAAAGAAAGCATTCTAGTGATGAAAGAGAGGACCAAGATACTCTGAGACACCATAGTACAACGAGATGTTGAGCTTACAGTTCTTCGAGTTGTATGTGTCGAGTCAACGGTCAGGATTTCTAGTATTGAAGAGCAGTTGGATTACTTGATGGGGCAGCAAAAGAAACATACTATTGCATTTCATAGTAGTCCTCTTCAAGAGTACATAGACAAGGCTTGCAGTAGCTTGAGTCCACATTTGCATAATGGCAGATGGTTTTTATAGGTTGGCTAGGATCGAGAAATTGGGCAGCAGTATATGAGCATTCCAATTGAAATCAAAAGGGCAGAATGTCAGCTTGGAAGGATTATTCCTTGTGATGGTGCTTATGGACAAGGTCCTTTTTGGGGGTTTGATGAGATTAAGGGGTGGTGTCCTATTGAGTGGGCGATTCTTGGGAAGCCATTCCTAGCCAGGGTTATAGTCCCACAAGAGCCTTGGGATATTTGGAATGAAAGATGCACAAGTTTGCATTGGGATCCAGGTGGGAGACCTTATGAGGGATGGATACAATGTTTACTGATGGGGTTACTTGGGAGTCTACGAGATGCTCCTTGTGTCGATACTACACAGGGTAGCGGTGGATGCATTTTGACCTCTGCAACTCTCAGATTTATTTGGGACCCTGGGATTACAGTGACTGGCAGTTTAGTGTTTGCTATAGGATGCTTTCAGGAGGTCTCTGGTGATGGCACCGAGCAGTGCAGTGCTTTGAGTAGAAGGTGCTACAAATCTCTTAGGATAATTTGGGACCGTGGGATCATACCCAAACTCAGTTGTTTCAGTTTGAGTGATTGTGGAGTTGCGTGGCATTGCTTGAGGACAAGCAATCTTTGGCGAGGGAGGATTGTAATGTTCCATTTCGGATAAATAAGGGATTGACCGAGGACATTTAATACCGGGAGCATATTAGAGGGCCATTAGAGTTAATATCATAAAGCATGCAGAGCATGTAGGCCTTATTTCTTCAGTCTTAAGTCAACGAGCATTTAGAATTGCATGCATGCAAAAAGTAAAAGTGCAAACCCTAAAAATGACATGCATACAAACCCTAAAAGCGACATGCATGCAAACCCTAAAAGCGACATGCAAACCCTAAAAGTGACATGCATGCAAACCCTAAAAGTGACATGCAAACCCTAAAAGCTATATAAGAAGGTTAGTTGAACCAAAAGGGTATCATGGTTATTATTCATCTTTTTGGAGCCAAGTTTGGAGAGCTCTGAGAGCTATTTAGGGTTGAGGGTGAATTCCTTAGCCAACAATTGGGTTCGGTGGCGAAATCTATCCACCCTAGTCAATTCAAGAGGATAGATCATTCAGATCTATCACCGTGCTTCAATACGACTGTACATTCATCAATATTTGCAGGGATCCAGACACATCTACAACTGTGTATTCAATTTAGGGCAGCAAATCAAAGTAGTGTCTTCTTATTCAACAAGGCGTGTTCTTCAATCTCTCTACAGCTGCGTATTCATTGGGTAGGGCATCTTTATTGTGGCTGCCATATTCACAGGAAAGTGCTGCTATTCATCTACTGATACAATGTCCATTTCCATTAACCACCGTTCATTCTTGGATAAACTGTCACTAAAGGTAAGTCCCAATTCATCCCCTAGGAAGGCGTGACCAATATATGTAACTTACAGCTCATTGGAAAGCTCTGGATCTTGTGCATGGCAGCTGTTTAAAGATCAAAATCCTTGGTTTCACTATTCTGGACACTTTGCTCATCAGAGGAAGAGTGAACTGCTTATTGGAGTATTCTTTCATCCTATTTAACATCTATATCAGACAGTGTACCTACAGCTCATTCTCATGACTATTTTGAGTGACATTATCAGTTGTTACATTCTTCTTTAGCTTCCTATCAGCATTATATCAACACATTATATTGTTATCAACAATCAACATCGCCATACTATTCCACATCAACACATGTCAGTTTGGAGTATTACAGTGGTATCCGTGGACAGTGGGAAGCCAAATAACGATCAAGAGGGGACGCTCAGTGTGAGGGCATCACACTCAGAATTTCAGTATTAATCTTTCCAGGCAAGTAACTGCTGCCAATTAAATAAAATATCAGTCATATTATTATCATGGTTGTTTCTTATATTGTGGTGTAATTTCTCATTAATCACATGGAAGTGTATCTTTAAATAGCCAATGTATGTGGGCTATTGTGGGAATGATAATTCCATAACCATATGGATTAAGAATAAAGGTGTGAAACCAAGTTATCAAACCATCAACTACAGATTGAAACCATTAAACAAGAAAAGATCAGACCTCATTTGGTTGGTATATTACAGTGGTATATATCTGAAAGCCACAAAAACATAAACACTCATCATAACCCAGCAGTATAGAAGCAAAATATCAGTTTGGGATATTACACTTAGGCACCCTCCAAACTAACATGAAATTGTTGTAGTTAACACCCACTATGGGGATCCATTGACATGGAACCATTACATCCAACACCTTCAATGGGGCCCTACCAGGACGAGGCTTTTTCTAATTTGAAGTTGCTTTCAATGTGACCTTTTTATCACATCAAAGTGCTCATTAATTAATCTGAGCACTAGCTTCCATTTCCTTAATTAAGTGACATTAGCTTCTCGTGCTTATCACTAAGATATTTTTCTGCACATTAATTTGTGTTGTAATATTGAAGATGATTTGCTTTGTCATATTTCAACAATTTAATGGATAAATTTCATCTTCATAAAGCTGGTTTTATAAATTTTCTTTTTGAGTAGAAATTGAATTTGATAGCATCAAGACAATAAATATGTTTTGTTTTTGTAAATTTTGGAAAATAGTTAACCCACAAGCCCTCAACATCAAACAACTTGAACTCTCTCTTCTTTTTTTAGACAAGAAAATGAGGTTTAGATTTGTACATTGTTCAACCAAATGAAAACTTAATAAATATATTTTTGTACTTGTTTCTTTCTTGTACAACTTGCTTTATTACATCTCTTGTACAGTCTGGTTCAACACTATCAAATATGCTTTAAGGACTGCCAATGTAAACTTTGGTCTTTTTTATTTTGTAGTCCCATTTGTAATCTTTGGCAACTAGTGGAGACTGCTTTTTAAATTAAATTAAGCTAAACTTAAATAATAAGTAAATTGAAGTACAAATCTCTTGAATTCTTTGCATTGTGAATAATGTCATTTTTCCATCATACAAACTCAGCTTGGTAGTCTTGTAAGGGATGATTCTTTGTAGAAAAGTTTGCATTAGCTTATATGTGAATATTAGCTTTCAATTTACAAATTTTCTTTGTAAATTTTCAATTTACGTGACTAAGATTTTCATTTTTATTGACAGTATCTAGAAGTGAGAGAGAAGGAGTATGACCAAAAGGCCTACGTTGATTTCTATTTTGTAAGTATATTTGTTTTTTTATTAGTTTAACCATAAATGAACAATGGATTGAACTCAATATCTTTGTACTATAAAATAGAAATTGTATAGTTTTTGAAATTAGTTTAAGCTTGCAAAACAATATGCACTTCCAAGTTGTAGTGCTTTCTCCATAATGAAAATGACATATTATGAGAAACTATTGTCGAAGAGATCAATATCTCTATCTAGAAAAGATAGAGTATTGATGTAGGGATTTATGAGTACATATGTAACACAATAACACAAATATATTTGGAGAGAATAAATGTCAATATGTATGTAATGATGCTGCAACAAGTACATAATTTGGAGCTAGAGGTAGTGTTGTGCCACAATCTGTTGAGCAACCTTTTTAACATCTAGGCCATAGACAAGTTCGAAAGGACTCTTCCCAGTTGAACTTTTCTTGGTAATCCGATCAGCCCATAATGCATACTTAATCTAGTTATCCCATGCTTTCTTGTTATCACCAACTGTTTTCTTGATTATGGTCATTAAGTTTTTATTACTTGACTCAGCTAGACTATTTCCTTGAGGATAATAGTTGGATGAATGCGATAAGACAATGCCATATTTGAAGCAAAAAGATGACATTTCTGAAGAACTGAAACATGGGCCGTTATCTGCGATAATTCTGGCTGGCACACCGAATCTTGTGATAATCCTTATCTTCTAGGAAATCCATGACTACAGCATCGGTTACCTTCTTGGTGGGTATTGCCTCTACCCTCTTGGTGAAATAATCTGTGACGGTAAGTATCCAAGAATAACCATTGCTTGAATTGTCCTTGAACTTACCGATGAAATCCAGCCCCCACTGCTGGAAAGGGGTTTGGACTACTATTGGTTTTAAGGGCAAAGCTTTTATCTTTTGCTTCCTAGTGAACAACTGACATTGAGGGCAACTTCTGACTAACTTATGCACATCTGAAAAAAGGTTCAACCAATAGTAACTTGCTCTAAGGATTTTGTGGGTGGTTGTTCTTGCTGCAAAATGTCCACCACAAAATCCTGCATGGAACTCAACCGTGAGTCTTTTGGACTCTGGTTCATCAACACACCTAAGTATCAAGTCGTCCGGGTTTTTCCAACCTAGACCATCATTAGTTAAAAAATACTTAGTTGCTTTTAACCTTAGTGCGCTGCGTTTATTGCCAAGTAGGTGATCAGGGCATGTAAGGTTACGAAGGAAAAAGATGATGTCTGAATACCAAGGCTGCTGCTCTAATCTCTGAAGCTTGTCTGATACACTTTGTTTTGGCTTACTGTTCTGGAAAATCATTCCTAAGGCTTTCTCATTCCCCTAAGTCAACATCTTTGCAAGGCCCTGTCCCTTAATCAATTTAGTGGGTTTTATCTCTAAGTCGTATTCTTGAATCTTTGAAACCCATTTACCCCTGACGCCTAGACAATCTTGTTGAGACATGATGTCTTTGACAGCCGCATGAGGTACATACCCAATGATTTTAGAGTATCCGACATAAGTTCTAAAATGTTTAAGGGACTTGACAAGAGCATAAGCCTGCTTTTCCATGGAAGTGTACTTCAATTTTGAATTTTGCAAGGCCCTACTCATAAAGGCTATAGGCTTCTCTTGCCCTTCACTATTCTTCTGAAGCAAAACACTAGCAATGGTGTCTTCTGAGGCGAAAGAGAAAATATGAAACTCTTTTGAATAATCCGGACTGATCAAAACAAATGATCTAGATATGGCATCTTTGATAGTTCTGAAAGCATCCTTTCCTTCATCCGTCTAGACAAATTTAGCTTCTTTCTTTAATAATTTTTGTAGAGGTTTCATTAGTTCTGCTAAATTTGGGATGACCGTTGAAAGACTGGAGAGCTTTTAAGTTCCGAGGCAAGGGGACCTTCTTAATGAACTCTACCCATTTGAGACCAACCTTGACCCCATCCTTGGAGATGATGTGTCCCAACAACTTGCCTTCGTCAACCCCGAAGATTGACTTGGCAGGATTTAAGGAAATGCCACATTTACGACATCTCATAAATACTTGCCTACAATGACTTATGTGGTCAGATCTTTCTTTCGAAAAAACAGTTAAGTCATCTTGATAGATTTCGATCACTTTGCCTATGAGTTCTTTGAAGGCAAAGTCCATGGCTCTCTGGAAATGGGCACCTGCATTTAATAAGCCGAAAGGCATTCTTAAAAACTTGTAAGTGCCCAAAGGTGTGGTAAATGTTGTCTTATGTTGATCTTCTTTATTTACTAACACCTGGTTATATCTAGAAAAGCCATCCAACATGGACATCATTTCTGAACAAGTTACTATTTGAAGTAATGTTTCCTTGTCGGGAAATGGGTAATTATCTTTTAGGCACGATGTAATAAGATTCCTGAAATCTACACATATTCTAATTGACCAATTCTTCTTTCTATCAACAACTAAGTTGGAGAACCACGATGAATGTCTTGTAGGTGCTATGATCCCTGCTGCTAACATTTTCTGAAGTTCCTTCTAAACAATAGGGGCCAACTTAGGATTTATTTGCCTAAGTTTTTGTCGGAAAGGTTTGACCTCCTTGGCTTCTTCTGTGAGGGGAATAGTGTGCCGAAACATATCTTCCCGTTAAGCTTTAAGTTCATCATAACTAAAGGCCAACACATCTCTTACTCTTTAATTAGATTGATTAAGCTGTTCCTTTCCTTTTCCGAAGTACCTTTTCCAATTTTTATCAACTTGGGGTCTTTGTCTGTACCTATATTTATGTCCACATACTCCCCAAATTTTATTGACTCTTTTTTATTTTTATGACGATCCTGTCTGTCAAACCTCTCAAAAGCTATAAGGCTACATGGAATGTGATTTCTCAAATTATCCTCATCCTCCTAATACTCTTTACCCTCTTGCTAATAGCTGATATTGCAATCTTCAAACTCCTGGAGATTATGGATGAACCTTAAGAGTTGTTTATAATCATTAAATACCTGCCAGTGATCCACATTATCAGGAATTGAAGGCCTGAAATCTATCTCCATTTTGCCATTCCCACTAATCATCTCATCTGAAGGCTGAAGGGTGGATGCTGGCACTGCCAACTTATTTGCTAAGCCATTCATTTCCCTAGCGATTTTCTGAAGATTGAGTGCATCAAACTAGTCCATGGTATCCCATATAGCATTCCTATACTTCCTTATTCTATCACTTTTACATTGATACCGATTCTTAAGTTGGAGGATGACTAAGTCTGAATCACCTTTTATGTTTAACATATTTACGCCCATGTCCTTAGCAGTTTCTAATCCTAGAAACAATGCCTCATACTTAGCCACATTGTTCGATGCTTCAAACTCCAATCTAAAAGCAAAGTTGTAGATTTTATTAGAAGGTGAAATGATTACTATGCCCGCACCCTTTCCAACTTTGGAATAAGTACATTTGCCAAACTTCATCTATCTTTTCATTTTTGATATTTTCTTTAATAGGGGCCATGAAGTTGGACAATCTGGCATAGTTTCCAAAGTTGTCAGTACAATGCACAAATTCGTTTCTAGGCTTCTTAGGATTTTCTACATGCCGCTTTCTTTCCTTTTCTCTATGAAGTATAAGGCTTAAGCCTAGTGTTTTCTGATGTAGGTATAGTTGCATACATCCAATCCATTTGGATGTGTCCACCTAGAGTTGCAACCCACTTTCAGGACAAAAGCATTCCCCAATTATCTGGTACATCGATTACAACAACATCCATTGCCATATCGATGTCAGGATACTTGGCCAATTTTACATGCAGGTTTAAGATTATCCCTACCACTTAAACTTCTCTTGCATCCATTGCACAAACATTGTGGTAGGGTCGTGTGATCCTTAGATTTAACTATTCCATTACCTTGTAATTACGTTTGATGAAGCATCTGAATCTAACATGTAATTATGAAGGAGAAGATCATCAACTAAAAGACAGACATAAAATGGCGGGTGATCCTCCCTGTGAAGGACTATGGGCATATCTTTGAGGACAACAAGAAAATCTTCAAGGACGACATTATTACTTGGAAGAGCAGTTTCTTTGACAACATTATGATTACTTTCTAAAACTTTCAACAATTTTTCTTTTTGGCCGGGAATTTGAAGGATATCAGTAGCATAAGCTGAAACTTTAACATCATTCATCCATTTTCCCATGTCAAGCTTTGATTCTACAACAACCGGAGGGCTTATAACAGGAGGAATTGTTACCTTAAGTTTGTACTGTTTAGTTGGTGTAGACTTCTCCTTTCTCTGATAGGTAGCTCCTTTGTATCTAGCATTCCTCATTTCTAAGATTTTTTCCTAGGAAGGCATTTCACCGTAACTTTGAGAAATGAAATCCTTTTCCAAACTATAATCTACGGCCTGTTGCCAATGCTGATCTGCCAAAGGGTAGGTTCAACCTACCATGTTCACGAACTCAGGCTCGCTTGATGGTGTATCCTGACTATTGATTTCAAGGAGTCCATGTTCCATTACTTGGTTTGCAATGTAACAAGTACTTTCTTGGTGAAACTAAGAACAAGGCCTGCAAAATGGAATTGCATCCTCTACTAGGTTGACTGAATCAAACCGGTTTGGAATCCTAGGTTCTTGAGTTTTCTTTTGATATATCTGATTAGGCTTTGGTTGAAAGTTCCTTGGAGCATGAGAAACATGATTTCTCTCCATCATAAGCAACCAGATTTAGTTGAGCAGCATGATTGGCCATCTGTTGGTTTTGATTAGTCACCAAGGTTTTCATCATTTCGGCCATTTCCTTCATAGGATATTTAGATGCTTCCTTATCCTCTGATTCAACAACTTTTCCTTTAGATTCTTTGTTATAGGAAGAGTTTCCTCTAGTGTACCTCGGTATGTTGGATTACCCGATGATTGCATACTCTTTTCAATTTTTTCGGCCAATTCTTGGGAAGTCTTTAAATCAGCAGGTTCTTTATCTCTTAACCGATACCTCATATATCTAGTGAATGCTTCAATATAATAGACGAGGATAGAAGCATCGTGGGGCTTGATGTCTTTATGAAGATCAGAAACAATGCGCCTGAATTTTGTATTAAATTCATCCATGGTTTCATTTTCCATCTTTTTTATGTTGTGGAGGGCAGCAAGCTGATGTCTTGGTTCCTTTTTCTCTCCCCATTTCTTTCTAAAACCATCCCGGAATTCACTAAGAGTTTTATAAGAATTATCTGCTAAGTCAAGGTACCATTCTCCAACATCTTCTTCCTAGGATAAAGAAAAGAGCTTCATTTTGACGTTGTCATGGTCATGGGAAGCATTATTGCAATAACTAATCAGGAGCTTTTCAAACTTCTGAAGGTGAGACTTGGCGGTGATGGCATTGTTGCCCTGAAATGTAGGGAGCTTCTTGATAGCATCATTCGAAATGACATGGGGAGCACCTGCCATCTGAGACAAGTCAAGGGGTTTGAAGAAATCCGTCATTTCTTGAGATTGATGGATACGACTCTCTACAAATAAATGATGGATATTTGAGAAGGACTGGGACCCTAAATCTTCAAGGATTGTACGAGAAGTCTGTCTATTTAATCTCCTTCTATAAGCCCTTTCAGGCTCAGGGATGAGATCAAATACTCCTTCAGAGTTCCTTTAGGTAGAATACCTTGTAGAGATTTTAAATAGTGGAGTCTCCAGATGGATTGAGTTTTAATTTTAGATTTTAAAGACAAGATCTATCAAATTTTTTATCTTTTTACCTTTTTGAAACAAAAAGAAAACTTAAGTCGTAGTCGAGAATAAAAAGAATAAAAAGATTTATCCTCGGCAACGGTGCCAGAAAATGTTCCCGCCTTTCACACACCTGGGGGGACATGGTAGAAATATTCAAGCCACTTGGTGTGACCTTGGGGGCAAGTCTTGAGTCAAGGCTGTCACCTTGTTCTTGACTCCTCCATTTAGGCCAACTCCTAACAAAGCCAAGGGGGGTAGACCCTATTAATTGCTAAGGCTTTTAGGCTTTAGTGTTTATGGTGATGAAATAAGTTACTTAGGAGTTTTTATAAATGAATTTAACACAATATCTTTGGAAGATTTATTACACCACAACAACATCAAAATTAATACTTGATAAGCAAGAATGCAGAAACATATGATAATATAAAAAATGGACTAGTGCCAATAATGGAGTCCACAAAAGAAAATGTTGTTGAAATGCGAAAAGGATGTTCCAAGTGCTCTTGGTCAAATTTTAAGTTAATGTGAGATGAGTTGATTACTTAGGGGGGGAGGGGACTCCCGATATACCCAAGGGGTACGGGGACTATGTCCAAGACCCTTAACCGATACGACTACCCGCAAGGAATATGTAGGCTGGTTGGAGTCTCGGAGATGGTGTTCAACACTACATCGCAAGGGTGTAGTATAACTGTGCCTCGAGGTCACTGCCCAGTTGTTCCTGCTTCCTTTGGGTAATTTGCCACCGCAACGGCTTAAATCGAGGCATTGGATTTTCGCCTGGGGAGGTTTATTGAAGGATGTGAGATCTAGTTATTCTAGTCACACACGTTGCTTTCGATGCAGCTGGCTGATCGGACGAACCGCAACCAATGCAGAGCATACACAACGAAGTCTTGGTAAATTTTTAAGGATTTTTAAACTTGTGTTCTTGTTAAAAAGAAAAAACCTCTAGGAATCTCTTTCGGTCCAAATGGACCTCAATTGGGAAAGCAAGGAGGGGTTGATTTTAGATGAGAAAAGAAATAATAACTGAAAAAATCACAGGTTATCTAATTAGTCCTACCACCCATCTCTTTCCCCTTTCGGGTCAATCGGGAAGTTGTGGGGTAAGTAGTATGATTACTTTGAATTTGTGGATATTGAAAGTATATAATGCAAATTCAAAGTATTCAATGCTGCAATACACGACTAAACTAGAAAAAAGCGAAAAAGTGCAAAAAACCACAAAACGTAGAATCCCCCCTACGGGGATGGGGAGTGGGCTCAAAAGAGCCTGCTCGAAATTTCTTTTTATTACTCGGTTACAATGCTTTAGAGGAAATGCACTTTGGTCCTTGTTATTTGGGATCCAAAGGCTTCCAAAATAAAAGAAAAAGAAGCCCGACTGAGGGGGGAACTTCCTGGAAGCTTCGGATGTCCAAAAAATGTGTTTTCTGGGAAAGTTTCCTTCTCTGTTTTAATGGACCTGCTAAAAACCAGCAAGCGAATGTCAGTAAAAAGTGCCCAAAAACACTTTAGAAGTGTCTTTGGACAACACAAAAAAAATTACACAAAAAAAACTAGGTTAAAATAATGAAAAAAGGGCAAAAAAGAACCAAGGAAAGAAAGCTTTCCTTCGGATCTTGGCTTTCCTTTTGGACAGCCAATACGATATGCACTTCAATGCTAGATATAACTTTAAACTTTGAAAGAAACAACTATTGCATGCAAGCTATAGATTTCTCTAAAAATGGCATGTAAAAAACTAATTTCTTTATGCTAGATCTATGATGCTTATGGGAAACTTTGAAGAAAAGAGATCTAGCCTTTTGAATGCTTATGTATGAGATCTAATGAGATATTTTGCATATGATTAATTAGAAGCTCATCCATAAACAAAGTAACCCATAAAATTTGATTTTAAAAAAGAGAGGAAGAGGAGAGAAGGTTGGTTCGTTGCTGGAATGAAACAAAATAAAAGGAGGCCTTTTTGTGGAGCACCAAGGGACAATGTCATGAGTTTTATTGGATAGGGAATGGCGTCAATCGTGATCCACACCTTATCTGATTCGGATCCTGCAACTAGATCACAAAAACTTGCACAAAACCTCGTGAGATCTGGATATATATGTATGAAACAAAAAGGAAAGGTCATGCAAAAATAATGTTATTTAAGCATATAACTTAGATTCTTGAGCATACATATTATGAATAAACAAGAGCAAGTAATCTTACTTGCCAAGTTTACACCCTTACTTGATTCAATTGAATCCTTTAAGCCAAAATACAAAGCTGCACAAAATTGGAAAAATTTGCAGTTACCACATTAGCAACATGATGCTCAGAATCCACACAATTACAAGCACTACACGGTATAGCCTCTAAAGCTTCTTTATTCAACAAATGAATGAAAAATCACAGTATTACAATAGTCACCAGCTCTTCATCCAACTCTAACTAGCCAAGAGGGGTGCATTCTTGACTGAAGGAGAGACTGTAGCTGATGGAGAGTTCAACTGAGTTTGATTTGATGATGAATTGAGTCTAACTGGACTGGAACTTCAAACCTGATTGACACCTCCTTCAATGAACTGACCCAGCCTTCAGTTAACTGCCAATCAGTCCACACGTGTGGAGGAGAGAGAAAGGGGGCGCAAGCCTCAAGTCTATGTGAGCCTTTAGTGCCCTCTGCCAATTGGAAAACCACTCTTGATAGCCTCAGTCGAACTTGCCTTCATTGAAGAGAGACTATGAGACTGATTTCAGTCAAATTAGAGTAAATCCCACTAATTTAGGAATTTGGGAATATTCTCCATTTATTAATTATTTCTATTTTTTAATTAATAAAAATGATTTTTTGGATATTTTTGACTTAAGTGATAAATTTAGTACTTAAAAGTTAGGAAAAGTGGGGTTTTGGGTTAACGGGTGCTCTGAGTTAGAAAATGAGTACCCCCATTTCCAAAACTGATCCCTAACCACACTTTTATTACAATCTCAATTTTCCCAATTAAACTATTAAAAAATAACCTGAGTTTATGGGGAAAATTTAAAATTACCAAAACTTAAAAATAAACCTAGGGGGACCTAGCACATGTCCATATGACTCAATATTAATGCCTAGCATGTTTATAACATTGACACACAGACTCTAATACCCCCCTAGGCCTAAATACCAAGACGACCACCCCAACTTTGGAGGTATGAGAGAAAACCTTAGAAATTATTAGTCGTTTGTTCAACAACAAATAATCTCTAAGGGAAAAAACACTCTGGGCTAGTCAGATTTATAAATAAGTCTAGGAGACCGATTCTTTTACATACACCACCATGCTAGAGCCTAGCACATTTTATTACAACTCCCCCAAGGGGGTATGAACATGTGGTACAAGAAAATTTAAAAAACATTTCCCAGAAGAAGGCTGAATGACTTCTGAACTCTGAATAATGAACAAGTGTTTGTTCTCATCACCCGACTCACTTGATAACACCAACTAGGAATGACCTAGTAGGTAATAGGGAGTCCCCATCTTACTGATTTTTGTAAATCACTTAAAGTGTAGGGATTACGAGATAGGTGACAGCTGCCCTTTTTTCATAGTTGCACTTGGCTTGAACCCATCTTGAGTCCTTGCAATTTGGAGTGCTAGTCTTTGTGGCAACACCATGGAAACCTTTTATTTGGGAAAACCAACACTCAATAGATATCTATTATTAGCCTTGCCAATCCGTCTGACACTGACCACTTAAGGCATTTTACAATGGAGTTGTTCAATCCTTTAAATAGGTTTCATCACATGCTAATACCATGAGTTACCCAAAAAACATGGGATTGTAAACCAACGGTAAACCCATCATTGATTGAATCAAGGTTATTTTAATTACTCTATAACCAAGTCAAGATTAACCCAACGTTAATTTAATTACTATTTTACCAAGTCAAGATTAACCCAATAGTCCTTATATAACAATGTTTTAGGTTTTTTATTTTTTGTGCAGGGAATTACAACGTTTTAGGGTTTTTTCCATACTAGATTGTTGTCACAGTTGTGCCCAAACCGGTTCAATACAAAACTAGTTGAATCACTCAAACTACCTAGTTTGGTATGGAACTAGTCATCGAATAGATTTAAGGGTTAAATTGGTCAAACTGGTGTGTTCTGATTTAGTTGATTTTTAAAACATTGCTCTAAACCAAGCTTACTTACCAGGGACTCTACATGGAGGTTACCTAGTGAGTTAAAACCAAATAAAGCATCTATCTTATTCTTCTTAATTTGAATCTTGAAAAGGAACAACTTCGCCATCTCCTCCTCCTCATTGCGATGGACACTACTTAGGTTCACTTTCTCTTGCATTTTTGTGAAGAAAATTTTCTCATCCACATCTATGATCTTTTCTATCATCTCCTTCCTCTCTTCCACACCTAGAAGATTCTTCTTCTTGGAATTTTGCTTATGGTTTGCAGGATTTGGCTCTAGATGTAGCTTCCATTATATTTCTTTAGTGTGACCATTAATGTTGTAATGGTCATAGTGGTTGTTATGGTCCTTGCACCCATGTGTAGCGGGGACAACCTTTTATTTTTCCCTTTCCTCTTCTTCTTCTTTCCCTTGTTGGAAGCTCCACATTGCTCTCAATACTTCAAACCACTTGCTCGAACCCTTTTCTTAAATTCAATGTATTGGACCTGCATATAGGCTTCATCTATGCTCTTGGCCTTGAATGGTATAGCTTGCCTTCTTATGTGGTTGTTAAGGCCACCCAAAGTACTTGATGACTGCATTTGGGTTCTTAGGATTTATCCCCAACTAAATGGCTTTCTCACGAAACATTGTAGTGTACTCTTCGTATGTTATCCTTTCCTATATTGGTAGTAGTGCCATTGAATCATTTAGTCCTCTTCATACCTGATAAGGTAAGACAAGAACTTGAGGTCGTTGAATACATTCCACTTAATTACTGGAAGGATTCCCCTAACCCTAAGGGCCTTGATGTAGCTTTCCCACCAATTTTGTGCATGGCCTTCTAGTTTGAATATAGCAAAAGCTATTTTTTTCTCCTCTCGTGCGTTATGCACACTGAAATAGACTTCTAACTTTTGCAACCAATGATTCAACTTAATTGAGTCTGCCTCACCTTTGTAGGTCTTGACCTTCACTTCCACTTTAGACAAGTTCTAAGAAGATTGGTTCATAGAGTTCCCTTTTCGACCTTTGGCTCTTCCTTCTCTTCCTTGAATTTTGTAAAAGCTATTTTTTGTATCTCTTGTGCATTATGCACACTGAAATAGGCTTCTAGCTTTCTAACTATTGCAACTAATGATTCAACATAATTGAATCAACCCCAACTTTGTAGGTCTCGATCTCGACCTTTGCTTCCAACTTTAAACAAGTGCTAAAAAGATTAGTTACTAGAGTTCCCTTTTTTGACTTTCAATTCTTCATTCTCTTCCCTCAACTCCTTATGATCTTCTGGTCATGAGAGCAAGGCTACTCTGAAAAGGAATTCATAATTTTCTTAAGAAAATCCATGAGTAAGGCCATGCTCTTGGAAATGTTGACTACTTGAGATTCCAAATTTGCAAACCTTAACTCCCCTGCATCAATGGGCCCTTCCTTATGCTTGTATGCCATTTCTGAGGTTTGTAGTTGTTTCTTAACCCTTATTGTATTGATTTTAGGATCCACAGGGTGCAGTTCTTCCTTAGATTTAGACTCTCTAAGGCAATTATACACTGCACTCAAACCACATAAATGCCCAAAGTAAACTTTCCTTTGATACCAAAACAATCCATAAACTGCCTTGGATATTCCAATGGTTGGCTTGCCAAAATAGTTCTTAAACCTATAGCTGCTATAGTGACCCTATGCTCCACTGAACAGCTATTACTTTTCTATTTTTAGCAATTTAACTAGAAAATAAACACACCAATATGGATTCTTTAACTACTTAGAAATACAAACAGAACTACAGCAGCGAAGACATACAATGTACACCGCAAACACAATATTTACCTTAGTAAACATGATGTGGGAAGACCCAACAAGAAAATGAAGGACTATTCCTTTCTTCTTAATTAATGATTAGTAGAAGCCAAAATACAGATATAATAAGGCAAAAGTCATTATAGTGCATTCTTGTTCTTGCCATTTTTCATGGTTGCCTTGAAAAATCCCAAAAATTGGCGATCTTGTTAGTGTCTCTCTCTTGTAACTAACTTGTCACTATAGATAACTTTCAACAAAATCAAGTGTATGACAACCTTTTGTAGTGGTTAGAGGTTGGCATCCCATTCCAAGCACCTGATTAGTGAAAATTCCATCATAATTGGCAGAAAGCATCAATTTGGCATGAAATTCCTATTACTAAATGGGTTTTAACTTTTTACACTGGTTTCTTTAGTTTTGATTTCTTTAACATCAGCATTACAAATTTTTAATTCTGTGCAGGATGAGGATTCAACAGAGCCAGCTATATCTGGAGTCCTTGTGTAAGTAGATTTCTTTGGCAAGCTATGAGGATGAGATAGGTCTCTATGTCACATATAGGGTCCATAAAGATACTTTGATTCATGTTAGTAAGGTCATGATGGCTTAATTCTCAGAGTGATTTCTTCGGGTTTCTCATATATTCACTGATTTGTATCCACATATTAATTTCAGATACATTGCATCAGCAGACAAGAAGTCGAATAAAAATTATCTGGGTCCTGCACCATTGGAAACAATGGCTCAGTATGTGATTCTTTTTGCCTTAAAAATTTATGTTATCAATATATGTAATATGAGTAGGTTTAATATCATGTTAAAGCCAATTGGTTTGGTTTTTGCAGTCAAATTGTTGGAGCTGTTGGTCCTTCAGGTCCTAACACTGAATATCTTTTTCATCTGGAGACAGCTCTACTAGAGATAGGTGAGCTGCCTTTTTTTTTCTGTGTTTGTCTCCAAAAAGAAAAGAGAAGACAATCATGATCTATGCCATTTTTAAAAGAGAAGACAATCTTGATTTATTTCTTTGTCTTTTCATTTTGATTTCATTTTTAAAAGAGAAGACAATCATGATCTATTCCTTTTTTTCGGTTCATTTTGATTTTTTGTCCTACAGGTTGCAAAGACAGTCACGTAACAGACCTTGCAAATGCAGTTAGAAATGCTTTAACATGCAGAGATGGAGAAGATGATACTTCAAATGGAGATGCAAAATAATGAGCTTAACTGTGAACTTCAGCAATTTATTGTATTATTCCCATGCTTTTACTTTAGAGTATGCCCTGCTGGGCCTTTGAGTGCTACAACATTAAGTGCCTGCATTGTCTCAATCTAGAATATCTATGATTATTTCCATAATTCATAGTTCAACAGATAAATATGTCTAGGTAAGATCCTATGTCCAATAATAACTATTCATTACATGTCCGATTATATGATATTATAATTACTTTAATATTTACATAACGATTACTTGAAGAGATTTCGTAGCACTTGTATTTTTTACATGCTTTAAGAGGATTTTGAATTTATAAGGAATATGCGAGGTCTTAACTTGAATTGGGTTTCTAACTATGAAATCTTAGCACTAAAGCATGGTATTAGGTATATTGGTATTGATATGTGAGTTTGATGTAAAGTATGGTATCAACATTGATATTTGACTTTAATTGTTGAATGAGATAATCTCTCCATGTAGACTTTTAAGGATTTAATCTAGTTTTTATGATTATTCAAAATAAGAAATAACGTGTTATTAGAGTAACATAACTTATATGGAGAAGAATATAGTTTCTAATATAATATTATAAATATAAATATATGCATTGTTTTTTAAATGTAAAATTGAAAAAATGACTAAATATAAGTACTTATATGTTATAGATTAGTGCAGACCTATCTTAATTGCAGATTTATCATGCGTTGAGACGAATTAAATCCTTCGAGGTGTAAACCTTTTTTTTAATGTGTATGGACAAGGGGTTTGCATATTGACGTTGCACCTTGAGGGATTTGATCCCTTTTGGTGCATGCTAGATTTGAATTGAACATAGATCTAGGCTAGTTTCAGTGGCGAACAGTCATATCAAATTTGTAAATGATGATCATTATGTATATGTATGGTTTGAAATGAATTTGATAGATATTATCTATTTTTTTATTATTATCATTTTCTTGAAGTTCTACATCTAGTACTATGGGTGTAATGGTCGATTATTGTTTTCTCTATTGATATGCTCTTTGTCATTCTAAATTTTATTTTTTGTTTGTTGTTGTTATTGAGCTGTCATTGTTTCCAGCTTTCTTTGTTGATATGCTCTTTGCCGTTTAGAATTGTCTTTTGTTTTTGTTGTTCAATGGTCATTTGTTATGCCTTTCTTTGTTATTATCTTTTTTGTTCAATTTTTGTAAGCAACACAATGTCATTAATGTAGCAGACACTAAAGTCTATGCACAAAAATCAAAATGTAAACAACATACTATCAATAATGTAATTGACACTGAAATCTATGCACAAAGATCAAAATGTAAACAACATTGTAATTAATGTAACAAACACTGAAATCTATGCATGAAGATCAAAATGTATAGGCCATGTTGCCATTAATGTAATGGACATTGAAATCTATGTATGAAGATCAAAAGGTAAACACAATATTATCATTAATGCAATGAATACTGAAATCAATGCATGAAGATCAAAATGTAAACAACACATTGCCATTAATGTTACATTGAAATCAATGTATAAATATCAAAATGTAAACAACATACTATTATTAATAATAGACCCTGAAATCTATGCACAAACAACAAAAAATACCGTTATTTTTATTGCACATTGCTAAAAAACTTGTGCCATTTTCTAGTTTCTACAACTCAATTAAAGTTAACGTACAACAATGGTTATGGTTTTGATCATGGATTTCCTCTTCAAGATATGCGAAGTATTGGATCTTAGTGCTTTACTAAAACCAGTTATTATAGTATAGTAGTTATTTAGAGTAAAAAATAGTAGAGCCGAACATATCAAAATCCCATGATCTTTGTGTGTAGGGAAGTCCTCGAAATCGATCGTTAAATTAGTAAGCTCTAGATGGATATGGACAAAAATTTAGGGCAATTGGAGTGGAATGACAACGATCTGTAGATCATAGGTTATAGAACATGGTGTATCGGAGAGATGTAGTAGATCTGGATGGATCTAGTAGTGTACTACTTGATCCAATACACTATCTTAGTTCTACATGGTAGATCTAGAGTTAAAATGGATACTGTACTACTAGAATGGAGAATGACAACGTATCTCTCTAATGTGTATGAAGTAACCAACTTATTAGTTTTCTATGGTTTTCGAGTTTGTATAATCTACATTTTAGTTTTAGGTTTTCAATATTTTGTAAGACTAGATTGGAGGCATATTTTTATGAATATACTATTTTCAAATCTAGCTACAATATAACGTTTAAGAATCATCCTAGGCTCTTGTTGGATAGTTATGATCAACCTTGTTTGGTAGGGTTTCATCATTTTTCAGATGAGTTTGAAGATTCTATGTTTGGCTATGACTTATTCATAGTTATCTTGAAACCAAAATTGATTAGATGATAGACCGTACAACGCATTTAACATTAGGTAAAATCTAGAGTTTTTTTTTTAAATTCCAAATGTGGTATCGATTGCTTCTTCTATGAGTCCTACAGTCTATGATTTGATGTTTGTGTCTTAATAGACACCCATTTGGATGCTAAAACCCTCTTAGTTTAATTTTCTGACTATATATGATGTGTTCAAATCAACTCAATCTCTTTAGCAGCCCCTTTAGGCTTATATTCAAAACTGGATTGACCTCTTTCCCTTGTCAATATCTTCCCTATTGCTCTCTTCCATCACTGCTCACTTTCTCAATACCCCTTACCTTTTCTTGTTCGCACAACAAATGAAAGCCGGGCATGCAAGTGGAATTCTAGTCGCGAGGGAAACCTGGCCTTTAGAGGCACCCCAAGTGCGGGGAGGGATAATCGATGGGCAGGCTGTTGATCGAATGGTGAGAATGAATTATATACATAACAATTTTAAGCAAAATATGTCCGTTGGAAAATAAATGTCACACTTCATTTGAAGCCATCAACCAATTGTGAGGAAGGTTGGGCCAGGTTGTTGGATAGGAAAGGGCCACCGCGAACAAAGGTCCCACATTGGGGAATGTGTGTAACACTTGCTCAGGATAATTAGAAATGAGTTTGGAAAAACAAATCCAAAGAAGTGAAGCCAGCAAAACACCGCGTGCCATAAAGCATAATGGCTCCATGTGGACACATTCCATAATTTCCATTGCTAAGAATAGTCTTTGAGTCAGTCTCCTATGCTCATCCTTATCCCACTAAGCCATCATAACATGGGATTATTCACATTGTAGATGTTATCTACATAAGCTTGGAGTGTTGTACTACTATAATGGAGAATTCTAGCTTATCTTTATAATGTGTAAAAATGATCTAGCTTATTGGGTTTCTATGGTTTATGAGTTCACATAATCTACATTTTTAGTTTTAGGTTTTTGATACTTTGTAAGTAAGACTACGTTGGAGGCATACTTTTGTGAACAATATATTATCGGGTATGGCCACAATTTAGTATTTCGAGAATCAGCTTAAGTTCATGTTGGATGGTTCTTGATTAGCTCTGCTTGGTGGAGTTTCATAATTTTTCAGGTGAGTTTGAAGCTTCTAAGTTCATCTATGGCTTATTCAAAGTTATCTTGAAACCACAACTTATTGTACGACGGAACTTGTAATGCATTCAACATTAGGTAAAATATGGACTCTTTTTATTATTTTTTTATATTTAAATATAGAATTCCAAATGTGAAATTAATTACTTTTTCTATGAGGATGATCTGTAAACTATTGTGGATATTCCACTGGAACAGTTTGTCACGAGGGTTCTTACAACTTAGTTCTTTTTATTAGCTTATTTCCATTGAATGCTAAATAGATGGAAGTGAAAGTAAAACAACTAGAGAAAATAAATATACAATAACACAAGGTATACCCTGAGAAAACCCACTATGGGGAACTAGACAACTAGAAATAAGGACTATTCTTTACTCTTTTAAATAGAATGCAAATTCAAAGGAATGGGTACTTTCTATGGAGTTACCTATGACTCTGCGACTATAATGGCTACTACAAGATCTATTTCTTCCTCTGTGTTGCTCTAATATCTACTCTTGTGTTGTTGCTCAATTATGGAACAATACAATAACATAAACAAAATATAACACATTTTCCTCCTAACGATTTAATATTTAACATAGATCAATAGCCATTAGGGAAAACTTTAGAGTTTTTTCATACCCCGATTCTCGATTAGGGTTAGGGTTTTAGACTCTTTTAGAATGTACTTGAAAGTCCACATGTGACTAACTCTGCATGTGTCAGAAACAAGAGTTGACGTGGAATCCACTAGGTACCATGGTGGTCAACTAGATAGGACAACTTGTGCGAGGCATAACTTCTTAATACAAACTCCATTTGAGGCGTTTCTTAGAACGTTAGAAAGGTCTATGAGTGTAGAATCACAAGAAAGGACAGTGCAAGGAAATGGAACATTTTGCCCCAAAAAACATCATTTAGACCCTCAAACAGGTCTCGAAAGGTTATGGACCCCAAATATGCAATGTGAGTCTGCCCTAAAATGGGCCATACAAGCAAATTCATCCAATCTTACAACCTCGAAAGGACCAAAATAGATGAAAAATTGTATATTGATCCATTTTAGATCACACCTCACCATTTCTAGAGGCTTTTGGTCCACAAAATATTTTACTAAATGAGGTGAGGAATTTTTTTTCTACCTTCTCTTTGGAGTACCATTTAGCCTTTCCTAGAAGTTGTCATTTCAACTCCATTTGTCAGAGTTCATACGGTCATTGCTTGGTTTTTTTGGATTTATTCTACAAAATTGTGTCTTCTAATAATTCTGCATGAACTTTTGGTGCTAAGTCTTCCATAGAAGGTAAGAACTAGTCAGGTTCTTGGTCCAACATGGAAGGTTCATAGAGTTTCATATTTTCACTTTCACTACTGAGTAAATGCACATATATATGGGTAGACTGAGTCTGTAGGAATTATCTTCCACCTTTTCCAACACTTCAAAAGAACTATATTGTAATGCCTTGATATGCTTGCCATGACCTTGCAGGATTTCCTTATTCAAGTGCAACCAAACTCTGTCTCCCAACTCATTAGAGGAAATTTCAACTCAAAATGGGCCTCCTAAAATGAACTAGTAAAATAATAGTTAAAATAATAAAATAATATTTATTAATTTTGGAGGAAGAAAAGAAAAAACTACTTTTTTGTTTGTATTTTTGACATAGCTCCCTGTGTTTTTACTCAATTTTCGATCGGGAGAGCTTGTTGGATGCGGAATTAAATTCTGCATCCAAGGAGTACCCACTCGGCATACTTTTGACGGACCCCGCTACCCCAAAAACAAGAAATACCTGAAAAAATGGAATGATGACATCATCATTCCATTTTTCTGGTATTTCTTGTTTTTGGTGTAGCGGGGTCCATCAAAAGTATGCTGAGTGGGTACTCGTTGGATGCGGAATTTAATTCCGCATCCAACAAGCTCTCCCGATCGAAATTTGAGTAAAAACACAGGGAGATATGTCAAAAATACAAACAAAAAAAGTAGTTTTGTTTATGATAACTATCCCCAAATTTATATTAAAAAAGTGTTTAAGACCTATACGGTATTTCAAATTTAAAGCAATTTCATTGGCTAACACATGATGACATGGAATTTGAATAAAAGTTAAAAGGCCCATTTTGAGTTGAAATTTCCTCTAATGTGAATGTTTTCTCAACCCTCTGTCAGTGATGTCATTCCTTGTATTTTCCCTGCGACCTCTTCAATGCTGTAATATACCAAATATTGATATTTTGTTGTTTTCTATTCTATGGCTTGCTTGTAGTCTCAGGATTTACAATAATACTGAAATAAAATTTGCATGCAAGGTGTTGGACAAATGGCCCTAAATTATAGTTGAACTAGGGCAAGATTTGCAGGAAGAAGGTAAACACTTACCAATGATAAAACGTTGTGAGTCCTCTAGAAATATGATGCATGCACGAAGGCTGGATGATAGTGCTCCTCCTCAGGGGTTGACGCCCAGCTGCACATGTGTTCCCTTCTTAGGCTGAAGGTGATGTTTTTGGAGGAGGGATGGTTAGATGCTGCTGAAACTTTGTAGGCTTGCTAGACTTCACCTACCGGAGAGATAGATTGCCACATGTAGAGATTTGGCCTCCTCTAAGTGCCCTAGTGAATTATTTTGCCTCTCTAGTGCACACGCCCCTTTCTCCACTGAAGTGTTGATAACACCTCTTTCCCAGCTATTTCTCATTTGCAAAACGTGAACCTGCAAATAATCCTTCTGAGTGTGCTCGATCATTGAACAATGATGTATAAGATGATTGCCGTTGATAAACCTGGATGGTCTATCCTAAAAGAGACTAGGGCATATATTTGACTTCCGAACCCTCGTTAGCCGAAGACGTTGTCTTCAACCCCAACTGCTGCAGCTGCACGCTATGCTGCTGCTCAAAAGCTCCAAATCAACAACAACAATAATAGATATATTCTTTAGTCCAATAACCCTTCTTAAATAGATGATCATATGCTTTTAGGGTTTGCATGTCACTTTTAGGGTTTTCGCTTCACTTTTGCATGCATGCAATTCTAATTTCATGTTGACTTTAACATTGAAGAAATAAGGCCTGCATTCTCCGCATGCTTTAGGATATGAACTATGATGGCCTTCTTACCACGTTGGTGACTTAATACTCAATTAATGTACCTTTCTGCTCTTAGTGCTACCAGTCCTCAGTTATTCCCTTTTCTTTAAGACCAGCTTGAACCTATGGGAATAAGATAGGTTAACGGGTGTCTTAGGGTGGTTTATTTGGAAGAGGACATTACAATCCTCCCTGCTCGAAAGTGCTTTTCCTCAAGCAATCTCTGGCCAATATACCGAATCATCTGTCCTTGTCTCTTCTTATCCATTTTTATCAACCAATTTATTTCGCTGTTGGACGGTGGCCCTTTTTTTCCTTCGAATTTGTGCTTGTTTTCACCCCTACTCTGTATTCCCTCCCTGTATCTTCTGGGGTACCTATGAGGATCGAACATGCTAGTTTTGGATCCTTATCCAAATTCCCTAGGGCTCATCCTACCTTTGTCTGGAGGTCTACCCAGAAAGTCCTTTGCATACCACTTTCCTTGAAGTCTTATGTGTTGGAGTTGGCCATTTCCTTGTGCGAGTCTTGTCCTCATGCCTGAATATGGTGGTCATCCCCTTTGTTGTGGCTGATCCTAAAGCTTCATTGGGAATTCCCCTTAGGACTACCTTCTTCCCATCTGGTGCCAGGAACTCCATCTCTAATGTTTGGTAATTGGTTGAGTGATTCCCAATTGAGTACAACCATTGTACTCTCAAAACAATGCTCGTGTATGGCACATATACCACATAAAAGTCGTCCACCAATGTATAATTCCCAAGCTGTACCTATCACTGAGGTATCCTCTGTGTGCATTTCATCCTGTGATTTCCAGCCATGACAACGATAAATCCCTCAAAGTCCTTAGTGGGAAATCTTTTCCTCTCTACCCAAGAGGCATCTATAAAGTTGTGGGTGCCCCCACCATCAATCAAAGCAATGGCATACTTTCTGTTGATGTATTTGTAACTTCGGAATATATTCACTTGTATATTTTTTGTATTGTACCTCGATGTTTATTCCGGGAAGTATCTGTAATGTAATTGAGTCATGTCATGCCCTGATGTTCCTATCGGGAGATTCAATAATGTAAACAAGTCATGTAAATTCATAGAGGGTAACCCTTCTTATTGATCAAGGGTTAAAGTCCCTGCAACTGTGGGGCCCTAGGGTTATTAGACTCTCCTAGAGAAGTCAGCCCTAGTGAGTTATTTTCAAGTCGAGAATTAGTATAAATAGAGAGTGAGCCTCTCTATTTATCACACATTCACTCACACTCAGTTGTAGCGCATAACTGAGAGAGAAGAAGAAGCTGGGACAAGAGAGAGAGAGACTACTGCTATTGGGAGATCATCTTACTATTTTGGGTTTTACTTTTGGTGCTGATTCTATCTCTGAGGAAGTTGCGGGGTTTTCTCCTTTATGGTTTCCCTAAGGAAAATCTTTGTGTCTATTGTCTCTTGTTTTTTATTGTTGTGCTTCTTATTCTCTCAGTTAAAGATCCTAAGATAATGCTAGCTTGAATGATAAAAATCTAACATGGTATCAGAACTAAGCTGAGAAGAAGACACTATGTAGCCGTGGAAACTAGGGATTCCTACTTTTTGGATCTCTCTCCACAGATTTTCAGCAAAAGAAGGTTGGGATGACTCTCCTTTCTATGGCGCATTTTTCTGTCGAAACAGAATCTGATTATGAGTATTTTCAGTTTTTGACCCAACACTACTGCCGAAAATTAGGGATTTCCACAAAAGTGGAATTTTTGAGTGAGCCCAGGCCTGGATTGATCTCCTCCTCAAAATCAAAGTTTAGAGATCAAGATCAAATTTTTTGGTTGGGCAGAACTCTGGGAAAGTCAAACCCTAATTTGCTCCTGAACCAGCTCTGCAGAAATTCAGCTCCAGATCCAGTTTCGACATCTTAACCTGTTAAGATCTAAATCTTTTGTATTTCCATTTGAGGTTCTCAGTTAAGATGTCTCATCATACCAAGCTTGATGAAAATCTTGATGTAGCCGATAACTTCCGAGCGTGGAAGTATAGGATCTCCCTGGTCTTGGAAGAAAATGAGTTGGACTCTTACATCAATGAAGAGGTTCCAGTTCCAGAGGGAGATGAGGCTAAGGCCTTACACAAAAAGAAATTGCTCATGGCTAAGAGGATTATTGATGATTCAATCAAGGATCACCTCATACCACAGGTGTCCTCCCTAAAGACACCTAAAGCTATGTTTGATGCCTTGACCAAACTGTTTGAAGGGAAGAACATAAATTAGAAGATGACTTTGAGAAACCAATTGAAGAATGTAAAGATCTAGAATGCAGAAACCATCCAGTCTTACTTTACAAGAGTCTCTCAGATTAAGGAACAACTTGAAGCAATAGATGAAGAAGTAGAGAATGCAGAAATTGTGATGACCACCTTGAATGGCCTCCCTAGATCATGGGACTCCTTTATTTAAGGGAACTGTGCCAGAAAGAAGCTAGTCAAATTCAGTAGACTGTGGGAGGAATGTCAAGAGAATAAGCTCAGATAGTAGCTCAATAATAAAAGATGGGAAGTGAAGATCAAGCTCTTACAATACACTCCAAGAAAAGCAGAAGAGACTTTCATCACTCCAAAGGTAAGCACTTCCACAAGAAAGATAACCCTAGAATATCTAACAAAGATTTATCTAAATTCAGATGTTATACATGTGATGAAAGATGACACTTTGCCAAAGAATGTCCTAGAAACAAAAATAGCTCTCACAAGAAGAAGGTAAATAAGAGAATACATCATGCTCATGCTGCAGAAGATGATGAATCTTCCACAAAGAGAATCAAACAAGAAAGTGATGATTCTTCAAGTGATGAAGAATATGTTTTGATTTCCGCTCTCATGGGAAACATCACACATGGAAGCAATGATTGGCTTATAAACAGTGGGGCTTCCAAACATATGATAGGATTCAAAGAATCCTTTGTGAAACTAATAGAACATGAATCACCCCACAAGGTGAAACTTGGAGATGACTACTAGTATCCAATAAAAGGTAGTGGAGAATCCTCCTATAATCTAGACTTTGTAAAGCCTATGAAGATGAAGGATGTCTTGTTTGTACCAAGATTAAAGAAGAACCTCCTCTCCATATCTGCATTGGATGCAAAAGGCATGAGGGTTGCATTTGTAGATGGCCAAGTTCTTATGTGGCCAAAGGGAAAGACTATTGATGATGTAGTAGTGATTGGGGAACAAGAAGGAGGTCTATACAAGTTGAAGGGCCAACCAGAAAAAGCTTTGGTTCATGACTCAGTAGAACCAAATGAACTTTGGCATAGAAGGCTTGCACATGTGCACTACAGAGCACTATCACTTACAACCAAAGCTGTTGAAGGTCTTCCAGAAATTCAGACAAAACATGATGGTGTCTGCAAATGATGTGCAAAAGTAAAGAACACAAAGAAGACATTTCCAAGTAGCGAGAGCAAGTCAAAAGGAATCTTGGAAATAATCCACTCCGATGTATGCGGTCCGATGTCATCCAGTTTATTAAGCGGGTATGTATACTATGTTTCTTTCATTGATGATTTTTCAAGGAAGACATGGATATACTTATTAAAGAACAAAGATGAAGTATTTAGCAAATTCAAGAAATTCAAAGCCTTGATCGAGAACCACACATAAAACAAGATCAAGACCTTTTGATTAGATAATGGTGGAGAATTCACATCAAATGAATTCAAAGAATTATGCAAAGATTCAGGGATTAAGAGGGAGTTAACCACTCCATATACTCCACAAATGGGGTTGCAGAAAGGAAGAATAGAACGATCATGGAAGTTGCAAGGGCCATGCTTCATGATCAAGATATTCCCATGCATCTATGGGCAGAAGCTACCAGAACAACGATGTATGTATAGAACCGTACTCCACATAGAGTACTTGATAATAAGACACCTGATGAAGTCTTTTCCAGCAAGAAACCATAAGTCAGCCATCTCAGAATATTCAACTGTCTGGTATACATACATATTCCAAAAAAAGAGAGGACAAAGTTGGATCCTTCTGGAAAGAAGGGTATATTTGTGGGATACCGTGAAAGCTCGAAAGCTTACAAAATATACTTCCCAGGATTCAAGAAGAACGACATAAGCAGAGACATAAAATTCGATGAAGATTTAGCTTACAACAAATCCAGAAAGAGACCAGTTGAAGACTCTGAAGAAATAGAAGCACCTAGAATTCAAGATACCAACTATGAACGATACAAATCAAGATGAAGATCGAGAAGTAGAAGAACCCCAGGAACCTGTAGATCCACCTCAGGAAAAGAATTCTCACAAGAGGAAACCTGCATGAGTACGAGAGGCTATCCAAGGTGCAGAAAGATATGGGGCTCCAGAAGAAACACATAGAGGAAGAAAGAGAACTAGGTCCTGCTCCAGTTATGTGGCTATGCTATGTGACATTATTGATAAAGAACCTTCCAACTATGAAGAAGCGACATAGAAGAAATAATGGAAGGATGCTATGATCGAGGAGTACCAATCGATCATGATGAATGATGTCTGGGATGTTATCCCTAGACCAGAGGGGTGTTATAATTTTATCATTCAAGCTAGCATTATGATCTTAGGATCTTATCTGAGAGAATAACACGCACAACAATAAAACACAAGAGACAATGAACACAAAGATTTTCCTTAGGGAAACCATAAAGGAGAAAACCCCGCAACTTCCTTAGAGATAGAATCAACACCAAAAGCAAAACCTGAAAACATAAAGATGATCTCCCGACAATAGTAGTCTCTCTCTTGTCCCAGCAACTTCTCTCTCACTCATGCGCCCCAATGAGTGTGTGTGTGTGTGTGATAAATAGAGAGGCTCACTCTCTATTTATATTCTTTCGTTCACTTGAAACCCGCTCCAACATGTCGGCCTCACTTAATAATTTCTTACTAGAGCCGACATCTGCAGGAGTGTCTAATAACCCTAGTGCCCCACAACTTGTGGGGACTTTTCCTCCTCCAACCAACAAGGAGGGTTATCATTAACACAATGGTGGGGACAATTACCCTGGCTTACAATGACTCACCTAGGGTCGACTTCTCTAGGATAGTCTAATAACCCTAGGGCCCCACAACTGCAGGGACTTTAACCCTTGACCAATAGGAGGGTTACCCATAATGACTTGACATGAATCGTTTACATTATAGAACCTCCCGATAGGAACATCGGGGCATGACATGACTCAAGTACATTACAGACACATCCCGAAATAAACATCTGGATACAATACATAAGATATATGGATGAATACATTCTGAAGTTACAAATACATCAACACTCCCTCTTAACTAGGAAGGTATTCTCTCGACACAATTTATCAGCACAAGTCTTCTTCTCTATATCATTTGGATCATCATGGAGTCCATGTCATCTTCAAGTCATCTTCATCATCAGATCTAGATCATCATTGGATTTGGATCATCACTCGATCTGGATCATCATTGCCTATCTCATGATTCTTCTCGTCACGAGAAGTTCTACAGAGCTAGCCTTTTTTCATGCTGGTTGTAGGCCTAGCCTCCATGTAGGTCTTCTTCAGTGCTTATATCTGACCCTAAGTCAGAATGGCCCTCCCAACACTTACATCTGACCATGAGAGGAACACATCTAACACCATGTCAGAAAGGCACGCCCAACACTCACATCTGACCATGCGGGAACACATCCCACATCCCTATCAGAAAGGCCCAACACTCACATCCAATCATGCGGGAACACATCCCACAACCATATCGGAAAGGCTCAGCACTTATATCTAGCCATGCGAGAACACATCCTGCAACCTTGCTAGAAGGGCTCTGCACTTACATCTAGCCATGTGGGAACACATCCTGCAACCTTGCTAGAAAGGATCTGCACTTACATCTAGCCATGCAAGAACACATCCTGCAACCTTGCTAGAAAGGCTCTACACTTACATCCAACCATGTGGGAACACATCCTGCAACCTTGCTGGAAAGGCTCTACACTTACATCCAACCATGCAGGAACACATCCTACAACCTTGCTAGAAAGGCTCTCAACCCTAGGTTGAGGGTTCCTGGTAACTGATCAGGTGCCTCCATTCTCCAAGAGAATGGAATCAACCCTTATATCTGATCAAGTGGGAACACATCCCTCAATCACATCAGAATGGCCATGCACTCATATCTGATCATGTGGGAACACATCCCACAGTCATATCAGAATGGCCCTCAGTCCTAGACCGAGTATTCCTAGTAACTGACCAGGCACCTCCATTCAAAGAATGGCAATAGCCCGTATATCTGATCATGTAGGAACCAATCCTAGAGTCATATCAGAATGGCTCAGCACTCATATCTGACATAGAAGGAACCGGTCCTCTCACCATGAAAGAATGGCTCAGCCCTTACATCTGACCATGGAAGGAACCAATTCTCTCACCATGTCAGAATGGCTCGCGGACTCATCACTTCCCCTTGGAAGGAACCTTGATCTGGAGAACACCAAGCTTCTCCATGAAGTACTCAAACTTCACTCTGGCTAATGGTTTCATCAACACATCAGCTATTTATTCGTCCGTCACAACATACTGGAGCTTCACTGCTCCCCTCTGCACCATATCCCTGATATAGTGATACTTGATCTCGATATGCTTCGACTTGTCATGGAACACCGAGTTCTCTGACAACTTCACACAACTCTGGTTGTCGCAATATATACAAGAAGCATCCAACTGGAGATCAAATAAATCAGATAGTAGCTTCCTCAGCCATACTGCCTCACAACTAGCTGAACAAGCTGCAACATACTCTGCTTCAGCTATACTCAGTGCCACACAGGATTGCTTCCTGCTAAACTAAGAGATCACACTTGATCCCATACTGAAGCAACAACCTGAAGTGCTCTTCCTATCGATGGCACCGCCTGCCCAATTTGAATCAACATAACCCTCCAGGTTAATCTTCTGATTCGCCTCATACTTGAGCCCATAATCAACTGTACCCCTCAGGTACCTCAGAATATGCTTTGCAGCAATCAAGTGAACATGTCTCAGATCTGTCAGGAATTGGCTCAAGGTGTTCACAGCAAAGCAAATATCTGGTCTCATATTAGTCAGGTACATCAAGGACCCATTCATCTAATTATACATCGTAGCATCAACCGCTTCTGATGAAGCAATACTCAGTAGCTTCAGGTTCGATGCCATAGGGGTGGTCATGGCCTTGCATTCCATCATCCTAAACCTCTTCAAGATCTCTACTGCATACTTCCCTTGTCCGAGGAAGATTCCATCCGCATTCTTCCATGTTAGTTTTTCAACAATTAAGCTAGCATTATGATCTTAGGATCTTTTCACTGAGAGAATAACAAGTACAGCAATAAAATATGAGCATATCACAAGAGACAAGAGACACAAAGAGTTTTTCTCGGGGAAACCATAAAGGAGAAAACCACGCAACTTCCTCTAAGATAGAATCAACACCAAAACAGTAAGAGATCTCCCAAAACAGCAGCAGCCTTCTGTCTTCTGTCAAGCCAAAGTATTTCCTTCTCCAAAAGTGCGCCACACTTAAGAGAGCAAGTGATATAAGTCACAAAGTGATAAATAGAGAGACTCTCACTCTCTATTTATATTCTTCTGTTGACTTGAAGTGCACTCAACCATGTAGGCTTAACTTACAATTACTTACTCGAGCCTACACCTTAATTAGTGTATAATAACCCAAGTGCCCCGAAACTGTGGGGACTTACCTAATGACTTGACAAGACTTGTTTACATTAATAATCCTCCCGATCGGGACATCGGGGTAAGACAATATGACTCAAATACATAATAGAAACATCCCGGAATAAAAATCGGGTTACAATATATAAAATACATATAAGAATACATTCTGAAGTTACATATACATCAACACTCCCTCTTAACTAGGAAGGTATTCTTTCGACACAATTTTCAGCACTGGTCTTCTTCTCTGTATCACTAGATCATGTTGTCTTCAAGTCATCTTCGTCTTCAAGTCATCATCGGATCCGGATCATCTCTCGATCTGGATCATCATCACTGGACTGGATCTGGATCACTGTTGCTGGATCATCATTACTGGATCAGGATCATCACTCAATCTAAATCAACGCTGGTGTTATCTCAGATTCTTCTCGTCATAGGAAGTTCTACAGAGCCAGTCCTTTTTCATACTGGATGTAGGCCCACCACCTGCAGGTCTTCATCATCATCGGCCATACTGTGGAATCCTCAGGACTTATTACGTGCATCACAAAACCTCGAAAGAGAATCCCAGGCTGTTATGAGCACACAGCTCTACCTATAGGATCTCCCAGGGCACCGAATTACATGTGACCTCACCACAAAACCTGGCAAGAGCATCCCAAGCTGTTACGAGCACACAGCTCTACGTATAGGATCTCACAGGGCAACGAATTACATGTGGTCATGGCAAAACCTCGCAAGAGCATCCCAGGACTGATTATGGGCACACAGCCCAACCTATCGGATCTCCCAGGGAACCGAATTACATGCCATAGGACAAAACCTTGAAAGAGCATCTGCCAGATATCCCAGGGAACCGAATTACATGCCATAGGCAAAACCTCGAAAGACTATCTGCAGATCTCCCAGGGCACCGGATTACATGTCCTCCCAGAGCAAAACCTCGAAAGAGCATTTGCCAGATGTCCCAGGGCACCGAATTACATGCCATAGGCAAAACCTCGAAAGAGCATTTGCCAGATGTCCCAGGGCACCGAATTACATGCCATAGGCAAAACCTCGAAAGACCATCTGCAAATCTCCCAGGGCACCAGATTACATGCTCATCTGCACAACCTGATCCACGGCCATAGAGTATCAACCTGATACTCACCATACATCATCCTGATGTACTCATGATCATCCTGATCATC
>LPNX011234152.1:235395-313229 GCA_001517045.1 Pseudotsuga menziesii
ATTCCACACCTCCATGCCTAGAAAATAGTGCATCGACACATAACAGGAGCATCACTGGTCTTCTGCATTCAACCTTGAAGCAAAGGTTGGAATCCGCTTTACTCTTAGTAAAGCCTAGAGTCATTAGTAATCTATCCATCCTGTTGCACGATGTCGAACCTTAAGATCTTCTGCAGTCACTCCCTCTGAAGCATCATACTCCCTCTGTCTTCCGTACTCTATGCACTGAAACATTTTGTACTGGAGTGACAAGTAGCTTCCTCTGCTACTAATATTCTATGGATCCATCTAGGGTCACTAGATACCAAGGTCTTCTATCTTTGAAAGTGTTCTTCTCGCACCCATCTGTGAGCTTGTCATCCTTTATCAACCTTGTAGAAAAGGTTCAGATCTTCATCAAGCTCCTCTTGTATGTGTTATCCCATGGGTGTCTTTTAATCTTGTACAAGGCCTTCTTTCATTTGCACACATGATTCTTCCTGTCATGTGTCTGGCTGCAAATGTCTCTTCATAGTCTATGCCTTCTTTTCGTGAGAAGCCTCATACTATGAATCTTGCCTTGTATCCCACGATGTTTCCATCTACTGCATGATGGAACTATGAACTTTCCTTCATGTATTGATACTGCATTCTAGACATCATTCTTCTTGAACTGGTCTTCCCTTTCTTCTTGGTTATTTCTTCATGGTTGGAAGGTTATGCATCAATGATGTCACTGCATTTGTCACATTATTCTTCATCTTGAACTGTTGTCACTTGTTCTTTGGAACAAGTCTCATCCTTCTTTGCTTGTAGGCAATTTTATGCGATATTTCCTACAAGTAAAATGCATTAGTTGTATGGTTAGAAAAATTTCATTAGGCATATTCATAATGGAAAATTCTTATGCATAAATATATGATCATACAACTATTTAAGCCAATACAACATTGATCCATATCTCACAGAAACTTTTCTAGATTCCTTCCATCTCTACTAGGACAACACTGAGATTGTGCACTAATCCAATATTTCAGCAAAGAGGTTTCATTCTAGATAAGTAGCAATGGAGAGTTGTATAGCACCATGATCTACTTACCCATTACATGCATATTAGTAGTATACTGTCATTAATGCAAACATTCTATCATGCATAATACATCAACTGAATATAAACAAATGCATAACAAAACAATATCATGAAATGACAATTGAGTACTTATCTTTATTTGTTTCATGGGTAGACTCCTTCTTGAGCCTTCAACTTCATCATCTTCTTCATTCATAATAGCATCGTTTCTTATCCAAATTCCAAGATAGACAAGAGGTTCTTCAAGAGTTGAGTTCTTCATATTCCTCGTCGCTTGAGGGATCTTCTTTGGATGGTGAGAGCTTAATATTCCCATTTTCTTTTCTCTTACTATGAGTTGAGCATCTTCTTGTGTGTGCTCTTCCCGAAATCTTTCTGAAAATAATCACTTCCTTTTGGCACACATTCCTTGAATGAATGAATCCCATGATCCTGGGAGGTCATTCAAGGTGGCTATCACCACTTCTTCATTCTCCACTTCTTCTTCTACTATTACAAGTTGTTCTTTGATTTGAGAGACCCTCGTAAAGTATGACTGTATGGTCTCTACATTCTGGATCTTCACATTCTTCAATTGGTTTCTTAAGGTCATATTCTGATTTATGTTCTTCCCTTCAAATAGCTTGGTCAAGGAATCAAACATCTTCGGTGTCTTTAGGGAATACAAGTACAAGTTGATCCATGATTGAATCAACAATGATCTTCTTGGCCTTGACCAAGTTCTTCTTGTGTAAGGCTTTGATCCTCATCTCCCTCTGGAATTGGAACCTCTCTACTCATGTAGGTGTCCAATTCATTTTCTTCAGAGAGATCATATACTTCCATGCTTGGAAGTTGTCAACTTCACCAAGCTTATCATCAAGCTGATGTGATAGATCACTTTTAAATGAGAACCTCAAATGAAAATAGCAAAAGATTAGATCTTACCAATTTGAGGTATCCATCCTGGTTCCGGAGCTGGCTAATCTAGGGTTTGTCAGAGAAACCCTAATTTTCAAAACTTGGAATATTTCAGATCTGATTGGATAGAAAGATAGATCTCTTCAAGGAAAGTTGTCCAATGTACTCCTTTTCTGAAAACAATGGAGGAAAGCTCCTGGAATAGGAAGCCCTAGTTTTCCAATTTCTTCTATAGAAATGCTTATTACTATTTCTGCGGTATCTCCAGAATTACTGATCCTATGTGTCCAAAACTTCGCATTGAGGTAGGCTCACATGTCCCTATTCCAACACAACAGGTTTCACCAATTGGGACTTATGATCATTTTCCCAAGGTGACATGTTACAGGACTGTTTAGAACAACGAAGTTGTACGGATTGCCACGTGTCACTGTTTCATCTTCTGGGTCTAAAACTTGGAACATAGAAAGTAAAACACGTTCCCTTTCTGGCCAATCTTCATACATTTCATTTGGACCTTTGTAGCCCAATATATAGCAATTCTCCCCAGGTGTCCTGTTTAGGGATGAATCCTGGAAGAGGTTGGAACCCTAACATGGAGGGATTATATCTCCTAAAATATAGCGAATATGAGACTAGATTTTGGATACAGTGTAAATTAGGATTGTATCTTTGTCCTGTGAAAGTTTTCGGTCCTGAGCATTCTCCAATCTCGAGATATAGTGAATGTACCAAAACTTATCAGTTTTAGTATTTAGGGTTTTTCAACTCGGGGTCAAACTAGGGTTTGACTTTCCCGGAGTTTCACCCAACCAAAAATATTGAACCAGGTCTCTAAACTTCAATTTTGATGAGGAAATAGATCCTATGCTGGGCTCACTCAAAAATCCCTCTTTTTCAAGAAGCCCTAATTTCCCGCACCAAAAACTGAAACGTCCGGAATCGAATTCCACTTCGACAGAAAGATGCGCCCTTCAATGGAGAGTTAGCCTAGCATACTTTTGTTGATGGATTGTGGAGAGAGACCCAAAACGTAAAAATCCCTAGCTTCTATAGTTGCACAATGACTTCTTCTCAGGTTAGCTCTAATACCATGTTAGAATTTTATCATTCAAGCTAGGATTATGATCTTAGGATCTTATTTGAGAGAATAACATGCATAGTAATAAAACACAAGAGACAATGAACACAAAGATTTTCCTTGGGGAAACCATAAAGGAGAAAACTTCACAACTTCCTCAGAGATAGAATTAGCACCAAAAGGAAAACCCGAAAACATAAAGATGATCTGCCGACAGCAGTAGTCTCTCTCTTGTCCCAACAACTTCTCTCTCACTCATGCGCCCCAATGAGTGAGTGTGTTGTGATAAATAGAGAGGCTCACTCTCTATTTATATTCTTTTGTTCACTTAAAACCCACTCCAACATGTCGACCTCACTTAACAATTACTTACTAAAGCTGACATCTCTAGGAGTGTCTAATAACCCTAGTGCCCCACAACTTGTGGGGACTTTGCCTCCTCCGACCAACAAGAAGGGTTATCCTTAACACAACGGTGGGGACTATTGACCCGACTTACAATGACTCACCTAGGGTCGACTTCTCTAGGATAGTCTAATAACCCTAGGGCCCCACAACTGCGGGGAATTTAACCCTTGACCAATAGGAGGGTTACCCATAATGACTTGACATGACTTGTTTACATTATAGAACCTCCTGATAGGAACATTGGGGCATGACATGACTCAAGTACATTACAGACACATCCCAGAATAAACATCAGGGTACAATACATAATATTATGGATGAATACATTCCGAAGTTACAAATGCATCAACAAGGGGAAGTCTATTGTGACTTCCAAATGGATCCACAAGATCAAGCCTACTGCAGATGGTAGCATAGAGAAATATAAAGCAAGATTTGTGGCTCGTGGCTTTTCCCAGAAAGAAGGAATAGATTATGAAGACACTTTTGCACTTGTAGCTAGATACACTTCTATCAGATCAATACTTGCTCTGGCTGCAGTGATGAAATGGAAGATACACCAGATGGATGTCAAGATTGCTTTCTTGAATGGTGTAGTGGAAGAGGAAGTGTATGCGGAGAAACCACTCGGTTTTGAGACACATGACAAGGAGACTCATGTGTGTAGATTGAATAAATCCTTGTACGGTTTTAAACAGGCACCCAGGACATGGTACGACATAATTGATAGCTTCCTATCCAGTTTGGGCTTTACCAAGAGTAAAGAAGATTCCATCATTTACTACAAGGTTGAAGAAGGGAACCCAGTGATACTCATGCTGTATGTAGATGATCTGTTTGTAACAGGTATGGATGGGTTGATTGCTGACACAAAGAGGAAGCTTGCTGCCGAGTTCGAAATGAATGACTTGGGTGTGATGCACTATTTTCTAGGCATGAAGGTGTGACGGAATGCAGATGGAATTTCCTTGGGACAAGGGAAGTATGCAGTAGAGGTCGTGAAGAGATTCGGGATGATGGATTGCAAGGCCATGAACACACATATGGCATCGAACCTGAAGCTATTAAGTGATGCTTCATCAGAAGCGGTTGATGCTACGATGTGTCGTTAGATGATTGGGTCCTTGATGTACCTAACGGATCCGAGACATGTTCACTTGATTGTTGCAAAGAATATTCTGAGGTACCTAAAGGGTACAGTTGATTATGGGCTCAAGTATAAGGTTGATCAAAAGATTAACTTGGAAGGTTATGTTGATTCAGATTGGGCAGGTAGTGCCATCGATAGAAAGAGCACTTCAGGGTGCTGCTTTAGTATGGGATCAGGTGTGATCTCTTGGTTTATCAGGAAATAGTCTTATGTGGCACTGAGTACAGCTGAAGAAGAGTATGTCATAGCTTGTTCAACTAGTTGTGAGATAGTATGGCTGAGGAAGATACTATCTGATTTATTTGATCTCCATTTGGATGCTACTTGTATATATTGCGACAACCAGAGTTGTGTGAAGTTTTCTAAGAACCTGGTGTTCCATGACAAGTCGAAGCATATCGAGATCAAGTATCACTATATCAGGGATATGGTGCAGAGAGGAGCAGTGAAGCTCCAGTATGTTGCGACGGACGAACAGATAGCTGATGTGTTGACCAAGCCATTAGCCAGAGTGAAGTTTGAGTACTTCAGGGAGAAGCTTGGTGTTCTCCAGATCGAGGTTCCCTCCAAGGGGAGGTGATGAGTTCGAGAGCCATTCTGATGTGAATGTGGGATGTGTTCCCACATGATCAGATGTAAGTGCAGAGCCATTCTGATGTGACTGTGGGATGTGTTCCCACATGATCAGATGTAAGTGTAGAGACATTCTGATGTGACTGTGGGATGTGCTCCCACATGATTAGATGTAAGTGCAGTGCCTTTCTAGCATGGATACGGGATGTGTTCCCCACATGGCTAGATATAAGTGCTGAGCCCTTCTATCATGGATGCGGGATGTGTTCCCCACATGGCTGGATATACATGCTGAGGCTTTCTGACATGGTTCTTGGATGTATTCCTCTCATGGTTAGATATAAGTGCCGAGCCTTTCTGACATGGTTCTTGGATGTGTTCCTACCATGGTCAGATATAAGTGCTGAGCCTTTTCGATATGGTTCTTGGATGTGTTCCTCCCATGGTCGGATGTGAGTGCTGAGCCTTTCTGATATGGTTCTTGGATGTGTTCCTCCCATGATCGGATGTGAGTGCTAGGCCTTTCTGACATGGTTGTTGGATGTGTTCCTCCCATGGCCAAATGTGAGTGCTAGGCACGCCTTTCTAACATGGTTGCTGGATGTGTTCCTCCCATGGTCAGATGTAAGTGCTGGGGGGACCGTTCTGACTAAGGGTCAGATATAAGCACTGAAGAAGACCTACATGGAGGCTAGGCCTACAACCAACATGAAAAAGAGCTGGCTCTGTAGAACTTCCTATGATGAGAAGAATCGAGAGATAGCACCATTGATGATCCAGATCCAGTGATGATGACCCAGTTATGATCCATATCCAATGATGATCTAGTGATGATCTAGATCCAGTAATGAAGATGAAGATGACTTGAAGATGAAGAGAACTTGATGATGATCCAGATGGCACAGAGAAGAATACCTATGCTGATAAATTGTGTTTAGAGAATACCTTCCTTGTTAAGAGTGAGCGTTGATGTATTTGTAACTTCGGAATGTATTCACTTGTATATTTTATATATTGTACCCCGATGTTTATTCTGGGAAGTATCTGTAATGTAATTGAGTCATGTCATGCCCCGATGTTCCTATCGAGAGATTTAATAATGTAATCAAGTCATGTAAAGTCATAGAGGGTAACCCTTCCTATTGATCAAGGGTTAAAGTCCCTGCAGTTGTGGGGCCTTAGGGTTATTAGACTCTCCTAGAGAAGTCGGCCCTAGTGAGTTATTGTCAAGACGAGAATTAGTATAAATAGAGAGTGAGCCTCTCTATTTATCACACATTCACTCACACTTAGTTGTAGCGCATAACTGAGAGAGAAGAAGAAGCTGGGACAAGAGAGAGAGAGATTACTGCTATCGAGAGGTCATCTTACTGTTTTGGGTTTTACTTTTGGTGCTGATTCTATCTCTGAGGAAGTTGCGGATTTTTCTCCTTTATGGTTTCCCCGAGGAAAATATTTGTGTCTATTGTCTCTTGTGTTTGATTGATGTGCTTGTTATTCTCTCAGTTAAAGATCCTAAGATAATGCTAGATTGAATGATAAAAATCTAAAACTATCCATGGATACTTCCCTTAATCCTGATAGTATGGAAGGTGGGGACTCCTGTGAGGGTAGCAATAGTGGCTCTTTGTGGAAATTGTTCCAATTCTATACTATTTAGTTCTCCATCCAGTTTTTGCTCCGACTTGTCTTCCTCACTGCTATCTAGAAGTACCTCGATGAGGTGTACTTTCCCTTTACCCATAGATCTATGGTTGGGTACGCAAGGTTCTTTGCAATTAAAACATAAGTTCTTCCTTATCAAATCTCTTCGTGTGTCCTCGTTCAGCCATTCCATTTGTGGGATTATCCTTTCCTTGTTTTCTAGAAGATTGGTAGATTTTTCCTTGTTTTCCAGGAGTTTGGTAGGTTTTTTTGGTGGCTTCTTATTTGGCACAGAATCTTGTAGGTCCAAAGTCCTACTGATAACATCTTGCAAAGTAATTGGCCCGTAAGCCTTCACCCACCTGCAGAGTGGCTTGGATAATTCCTTTGTAAATAAAATAATCAAATGACTCTCTAATATGTCATATACCATAACTTCAAATCTTTAAAATTCAGATATGAATGTCTTTGCACTGCGTGTCTGCTTGAGCTGAGCAAGTTCCTTGAAATGAATATTTGGGTCCTTATCAAAATGCTCCATAAGCCTCTATGTGAAGTCACTGTAGGAAGTGATAGTGTTGTGACCCAATGTCACCAGTCCGTGGTACCACCACTCATGTGCTTCCTTGTCTAAATGTAAAGTAGCCAACTTGATTGCATTTGTCTCTGTCATGGGGTTAATTTGGAAATAGGTTTCTAACTTTTGTACCCAAATTTTGGCTGAACAACTGGATATCCCATCAAAGTTGGGGATAGTCAGTCTCCCCAAAGTGCGTTGCAACTCAAAATTCTGATTGAATTCTCTATTGAACCCTCTTGGCTTGTTCCTACTTTTCATGTTTCAAAAATCTGAGAAAGTCATGGCTGAATGGAATTCATCTCCCAAATCCCTGTACTCCTGTAAGTACACTCCAAATGGTTCACTAGGTTCTGTTAGCATGACTAGTCTTTCTACTGCATCTGCCAAGAAGTGAGGCATAGTAGGTCTACTAGAAGGTTTGTTATATATATGGGGTGTGTTTTTCATATTAGTGTATGCATGTTTCCCACTACTAATAGTATATCCTCTATTTACTGGTGAAAGAGGTATACTACTATGACCTGGTTCTGGTTTCAAATCCAATCTATTTATTGCATGCAGTACTTCCTTCTGCCCTTTGGCTAGGTCATTCAATGCACTTACCAAGACACGAAATTCCAGCCTATCTTCTTCTTCTCCTGTTCATTTCCCTTGTCATAGCGTACACCTGTTGGGTCCATGTCGAAGTTGGTATCTTCCAAATAGATATCCTCGAATTCTTGCTCCTCAGTGTACCTACTCTTATTTCTCCTATAGGTTACAAAAGTTTCTTCTTTTATATTCATTTACTTTCGATGTTCAAGCCCACAACTGGCAAGGAACACACTATGATACCACTGTAATATTCCAAATACTAATATTATGTTTTTTTCTATTATAGGGCTTGCTTGTAGCCTCAGGATTTACAATAATACTGAAATAATATTTGCATGCAAGGTGCCGGGAAAATGGCCCTAAATTATAGATGAACTAGGGCAAGATTTGCAAGAAGAGGGTAAACACTTACCACTGATAAAATGTTGTGAGTCCTCCAGAAATATGATGCATGCATGAAGGCTGGATGATAGTGCTCCTCCTCATGGGTTGACGCCTAACTGCACATGTGTGCCGTCCTTAGGCTGAAGGTGACATTTTTGGAGGAGGGATGGTCATATGCTGCTGAAACTTTGTAGGCTTATCGACCTTCACATGACAGAGAGATGGACTGACACATGTAGAGATTTGGCCTCCTCTAAGTGCCCTAGCAAATTCTTTTGCCTCTCTAGTGTCCATGCCCCTTTCTCCACTGAAGTGATGATAAATGCCTTGGATAGGAAAACCGGTAACTGATAATCAATCTATGTTATGGGATGAGCCTGCTAAGAAAGAGGAAGCTGACATGCAGAGGAAAGACTGGGTTTTGGGGTCCTAGCGATTCCTTCTGAGGTTTCCCAGCTATTTCCCAGTTGCAAAATGAAAACCTGCAAATAATCCTTCTGAGTATGTTGGATCATTGAAAACTAATGTATAAGATGATTGCTGTTGATAAACTTGGATGATCTATCCTAAAAGAGACTAGGGCATATATTTCACTGTCAAACCCTTGTTAGCTGAAGAAGACGTCTTCAACCCCAACTGTTGTGGTTGCAAGCTGTGCTGCTGCTAAAGTGTTCTCACGTGATCAGTGCAAAGCCATTCTGACATGATTGAGGGATGTGTTCCCACATGAGGTCGGATGTAAATGCAACTCCTTTCTGACATGATGATGTCGGATGTAAGTGCAGATCCTTTCTGAAATGATGCAGTCGGATGTAAGTACAGATCCTTTCTGACATGATGAGGTCAGATGTAAGTGCATCTCCTTTCTGACATGATGATGTCGGATGTAAGTGTAGAGCCTTTCTGACATGATGAGTTCAGATGTAAGTGTAGATCCTTTATGACATGATGAGGTCGGATGCAAGTGTAGAGCCTTTCTAATAAGATGAGGTTGGATGTGAGTGCTGGGCCTTTTTGACATGGATTTTGGATGTGTTCCTCCATGGTCATATGTGAGTGCTAGGTGTGCCTTTCTGACATGGTTCTTGGATGTGTTCCTCCCATGGTCAGATGTAAGTGTTGGGCGGGCGTTTCTAACATGGTTCATTCCATGGTCAGATATAAGTGTTGAAGACAATGAATACCTCGAAGGCTAGGTCTACAACCAACATGAAAAAGGGTTGGCTCTGTAGAACTTCCTATGACGAGTATAATTGAGATAGCACCAGTGATGATGACCTACTAATGATCCAGATCAAGTGATGATCCAGACTTGATGATGATCCAGTGACGATCCAAAATTGATAATGATCCAGTGATGCTCCAGATCAAGTAATGATCCAGACTTGATGATGATCCAGTGACGATCCAGATCAAGTGATGATCCAGAATTGATGATGATCCAGTGATGCTCCATATCAAGTAATGATCTAGACTTTATGATGATCCAGTGACGATCCAGATCAAGTGATGATCCAGACTTGATTATTATCCAGTGACGATCCAGACTTGATGAGATCTAGTGATGGTCCAGATTAAGTGATGGTCCAGATTAAGTGATGATCCAGACTTGATGAAGATGACTTGACGATGAAGATGAATTGATGATGATTCAGATGATACATAGAAGAAGACTTGTGTTGATAAATTGTGTTGAGAGAATTCCTTCCTAGTTAAGAGGGAGTGTTGATGTATTTGTAACTTCGAAATGTATTCATTTGTATATCTAATGTATTGTACCCCGATGTTCTTATCGGGAAGTATCTGTAATGTAAACAAGTCATGTAAAGTCATTGAGGTTAACCCTCCATTGTAAGTTAGGGAAATAGTCCCCACAATTGATTTAAGGTTAACCCTCCTTGTTGATCGAAGGGAAAAGTTCCCACAGTTGTGGGGCACTAGGGTTATTAGACTCTCCTAGAGATGTCGACCTTGGTAAGTAATTGTTAAGTGAGGTCGACTTTTTGGAGTGGATATTAAGTGAACGAAAGAATATAAATAGAGAGTGAGCCTCTCTATTTATCACACACACACTCACTCACTAGGGCGCATGAGTGAGAGAGGAGAAGCTCTCTCAAGTGAGAGAGAGAGAACAGTTGTTGGAGATCATCTTTTCTGTGTTTGGGTTTTACTGCTGCCATTGGTGCTCATTCTATCTTTGAGGAAGTTGCGGGGTTTTCTCCTTTATGGTTTCCCTGAGGAAAATCTTTGTGTCTCTTGTCTCTTGTGATTTTTGTTGTGCATGTTATTCTATCATATAAGATCCTAAATCATATTGATTAAATGATAAAAATCTAACAGATTTGCAGGAAGAGGGTAAACACTTACCACTGATAAAATGTTGTGAGTCCTCCAGAAATATGATGCATGCACGAAGGCTGTATGATAGTGCTCCTCCTCAAGGGTTGATGCCCAGTTGCACATGTGTGCCCTCCTTAGGCTGAAGGTGACATTTTTGGAGGACGGATGGTCAGATGCTGCTGAAACTTTGTAGGCTTGTCTGTCTTCACCTGTCGGAGAGATGAATTGCCACTTGTAGAGATTTTTCCTCCTCTAAGTGCCCTAGCGAATTATTTTGCCTCTCTAGTGTCCACGCCCCTTTCTCCACTAAAGTGCTGATAAATGCCCTGGATAGGAAAACTGGTAACTGATAATCAATCTATTCTATGGGATGAGCTTGTCGAGAAAGAGGAAGCTATCATGTAGAGGAAAGACTGGGTTTTGGGGTCCTGGCGAATCCTGTTGAGTTTTCCCAAGTATTTCCCAGCTGCAAAACGCAAACTTGCAAATAATCGTTCTAAGTGTGTTGGATCACTGAACACTGCTGTATAAGATGATTGTTGTTGATAAACCTGGATGATCTATCCTAAAAGAGACTAAGGCATATATTTCACTGTCGAACCATGGTTAGCTGGAGATGACGTCTTCAATCTCAATTGTTGTGGTTGCAAGCTGTGCTGCTGCTCAAAAGCTCCAAATCAACAACAATAATAATAGATATATTCTTTATTCCAATAAGCCTTCTTAGATAGATGATCATATGATTTTAGGGTTTGCATGTCACTTTTAAGGTTTTCACTTCACTTTTGCATGCATGCAATTCTAATTTCATGTTGACTTTAACACTGAAGAAATAAGGCCTACATGCTCTGCATGATTTCGAATACTAAACTCTAATGGCCTTCTTACTACACCGATGACTTAATAATACTGAATTAATGTACCTTTCCACTCTTAGTGCTATCAGTCCTCAGTTATTCCCTTTTCTTTAACACCCGCTCGAACCTATGGGAATAAGATAGGTTAACATGTGTCTTAGGGTGGTTTAGTTGGAAGAGGACATTACAAATGCCTTCGAGAATTGTAAATGGATTTTCCTGATCTTATCAATTATTTTTTTAATCTTTTAATGCTTCACTTTTGTCTTCCCTCACTTCCCCTTGATGTCCATAAACATTTAGAGATGAAGGTGGTAGATACCCAAAACAAGTTTCAAAATGGGACTTTCAAATGGAAGTGTATACTATTTTGTTACAAGAGTGTTGAATGTAGATCAAATTTTCATTACAAGTCTTCGTATGCTTATGATTTTAACCCCTCAATAGTTCTACCAAATTCATGCTGACCACTTATGTTTTCCCATCTATATGTTGATGGAATGTTGTAGACGTCTACAACTTAATGTCCATCTTCTACCATAGTGTAGTCCAAAAGTCACTAAGAAATCTAGCATCCCTATTTGAGATGATGCTCCTTAATATCCCTGCTGTGGGAAATTATGCACAAACGTGTGCATCATCTCCCACATTGGGTGAAATCCTTTTAGGTTGTTGACATAACAGAAAGCAAATGTGATAGCACCAAGTAGATTTCACAAGCTCTTGTTAGTGAAATAAACAAAATAAAAACTAAAATAACTTGAAGTAAACAAAAAGAAATAGGGAATGCAAACCATACCAAGAAACCAATGCAATAACTTTAGATTGCCCAATGGTTAAGCAAATACATGTAGTGTCACCCAGGAGGTGTGGGATTCAAAGGGAAGCCAATAATCCCCCTTAAGAAGGCCTATTTTTTCCGCACTAAATGTTAGGTGGGAGGCAAGGGAGCTTATAGAATGCTAGAAAATATACGAAGAAGTAGACTACAAGGAAGTTCCAACACAATTCCAACAGCATAACCTTGCTCTATATTTCTCTCACAATATGCATACCCATGGCTTCCTTTTCTAAGCCAAGAGGTGGCTAAGAAACAATTAGATCCAGATGTAAACCTATTGACTCCATGAACTAGCTCCAAGGTGCACAAAGGGGTCTATTTAATGCCACCAAGTATGGGGGGAGACAAATTCAAATTCTACGAGGTGATGTCCATTGACGAGCCTTTGATGCGTGGCAGGTGGTTGAGATCCCATCGTTCTGATACTTGCATGGATATTGAAGGGAAATATGCGCTAGTATCACACAAACAAAACTGGTAATACATGCAGTAGCACACATAAACAAAGGTTTGGTTGCACGATCTTGTATTTTGACGCTTCTTTGGCATTTCTTATCTCATACTCCTTCTTGGATCAGATAAGGATATCTTTGGTGGGATGCATGATATATGTTGATGATGCCTTACTATGAGAACTACAAAAATTCTGCATGTGTGTGAGATTTGAGAGTTAACATATGCCCATTGATGTATGAGGTTCGGAGGGTATTATAGGGTCGATACTGTATCATTGCTTCTTTGTGTTTTCTATTTTATTCTTGAAAATGGTGAAGCATGTGTGGATGAAATAGTCCTCCCAAGGGAGAAGATTGGTGGTGATAAACGATGAAGATGTAACAAAGAATGGTGTTTTATACAAATAAGACGGGCATACCCATGCTCGTGAAGACCTATCAAAATGGATGCAATATGAGGAGACAAAGAGTTCAACCCATAAAATTGTTGGTACATGAATGAAGGTGGCATCAATCCATGTGAGAGTAGATGAACCTAGAAATGAAGTCACTGGTGCCGAAGAAGCTAAACTGCTGAAGATCATGAGAATCCCAAGGGGGTGGGGGACCAGAACACTGATGAAGTTATTGAATGGGGCATTTTACTATGTCAGATGTACTGCTACCATGATTTGTAAATGTGAACTCTTCTACCTTCGAATTAAATGACTCTCCCATATGCTATAGATGTTTTGATGCCGAGCATAGAGGAGACCACTAAGTTAGAGAGCACTAATGACTCTCCCTACTTAGTTCAAGGCAATCCCTTATATTGATTGAAAGAGACCTCTTGATGCAGACATGCGAACTGCCATCAACAATAAGGATTGGGTTGAGCATAGAGTATTCAATCAACTCCTAGTAATTTCGGATGACTAATTCTTAAGGGTCTTACAACTTCGTTAGTTGTTAAGTGGGCTTGCTCTTGGAAAAAAGACTTTCAATGAAAAATAAAACATTATAATCTAATGTAAATTAAAATATGATCTCATCACTGAAGCACATGAAGCTACATAAACATAACTTAATAGCTACACAATGACCATTGAAAGTTAGACAATAACTAACTTTCAATGGTCATTATGTAGCTATTAAGTTATGTCCTATCCCATGGGAGCAAAAGCATTTAAGCTAATCAATTCATCTTTCATCATAAACATGTAATACTAAAAAAAAGGTTCCATTATTTAATCATTATAGATTTAAATAATTTAAAAGTTTATTGCAAAACAATAGAACAAAGTAGTAAAGAATTAGAAAAAACATTTAATTATGCAAGACTGAGTTAATATACGGTCAATGGATCAAACGAAATGATAATTATGATCTTCTAAAAGCACACACTTAATAACATTATAATTATGCAAGAATTTGAATTAAACAAATGAAAACACAGTCCATGTTTACTCAAACCTTACTAGTGATAAGAGAGAAACAGTAAATCAGANAGCTAATGATATATGTATGTAATTTAATAAAACTGTTTCTTATCGAGTAGTTAGCGTAAGGGATGTGCATGAGATCTTTTCCAAGTCATCTTCTTTTAACACATGGAAGATTTGAAGATATTTTTGTACTAAAAACTCGACTCCGCAATGATGGGATGCAGTTCTAGGTTCGGGAGATACCAAAAGATTACGTGTTTTCATTTTGGGATTTGGCCTTGAATCGTCCAAAAAGAATTATCAATAATAATCTTAGAATTGTTAAGAATAATTTTAAAATTTATGAGAAACGATTCTTTATTTAAATAAAGAATTCCAAGATTAATAATAAAAAGGAATTCTAAAATTAAGTTATGTTAGATAAAGCTTTTTTTAATTATATTTATATGCATTGAGGTTATATTATTTACTCAATTCACAATATTTTTATTTTAATGCGACACTAAGATAACTCAATAGTTTTTTCTTAAAAAATAAAAATGATAAATCCTTCAATATTCATAAAATCAAAAGTAACATGTTACACTTCCTTAATACAAAGTATCAAAAACACCAACAAATATCATCTAGTTTTAAAACTAAACAAGATCATAGTAATTCACAAATAACTAGTATAAAAAATAAAATATGTATCAACTTAATCTAACATCAGAAAAGTGTCTTCAAATATATTTTCTCCCTCCTACTAGACTAGTAAAAACATCCACCTCCATTATTCAAAGCCTCATTAAATAGTCTATCAGCAGTATCGTTATGCTCCCAATAAAGATACTTAGAATCACCGAATATTCAAAGCCTCATTAAATAGTCTATCAGCAGTATCGTTATGTTCCCAATAAATATACTTAGAATCGCCGAAAATTTATAAGCTCGTGTATATAAGCACTTTGCTAGAAGCATAAAGAACTATTACGTTGCCTTTGTTATGGAGATTAATCATTCTTCCTCGACCTTTGAGATAAATCATTTCCTATGTTTGTGGAAAATTCAAAGAGATGCCATAAACTATAATATTCATAATTTATCATTGGGTAGGGAGTACGACCATGACATAGCTCAATAAAAAAGCTAACTTTTTCACAATTTATTATTTATTTTTATTAAAATGAGGATTTTTTTTTAAATATATTAGCAACGTAACTTCATCAAGCAAGGTGTTTACTAAAAAGTCAAAGGAGCTAAAGAATGGACAAGATTTAATTCGTACAAAACTTTCTCCAATCTTTGTTCAAAGCCTTACTAGAGTATGATAATTTTATAATTTTAATTGATGATATATATAAAGAACCCCTTTCAATGTTTTAAATCGTATTCATCAATTAAATAATAATGAGATTATAAAACTTAAGATGAAACTTTTGAGAAAAATGACTTTATAGGCTTTGATAATGCTGAAAATACGCTTTATTTTATCTTATTATACTAAAAAGTTAAAAAAAAATAAAGAATGCTAGTTTATACAAATTAATAATTTATTTAAAATTTATATAATCAAGTAGTCTTCAATCATACAAATATATGATTTAAAGATGTAAATTGAGTTAACTTGAAATAAGTCTTATTGAATTATTTAAGTTTATTTGGAATTATGAAATGACATAAGAAAAAGGGTAGAATTTTGATTAAAAGAGTGAATATTTGTCAACTTTGATAGATTGCTTAAAATTAAAATTAAAAACATAGCTTTATTATTTAGTATGTATATATATATATTTAGGATGTGTATATAAATCTTGAGATAAAATGTTCAATTAAATTACTTTGATGCATCAAACTACTCATCAATATGTTGAGGTATTGAAGATAAAAAAATGCTACATGTTGTCGAAACATGATTTCAATCCAACCAAGGCAAATCAAAGCACGTAATCATGTCGAATAAGCTCAAATTATAATACTCAAGCATTATTGAACAACGAAGAAGCAAAAAGACCAACACAACATAAATCGACCAAATTACCAAAACCTTATTGCATGAGCGCAAGAATCGATAAAGAGAGAAAAAGTAAGCATGCAAAAGCCATCAAACCAAAGAGTAAAGCTATGCAAAACAAACTAAAAGCAATCAAAAGTAATGTTTTTACAAAATCTGGAATTGGGGCTCCTAAAATTTTGTGAAATTTTAAGGGGAGTTGTTGGTGGGCCAATAGGACCCCAAGGTACCACTGTAACCGCTGCACTCTTAGAATATGGTGATTTGTTGTCGATGAGAGTTGCAGCACATGATAAGACAAGGGTCTTATCCTATGGACCAAGATCGATTTGCAACCGAATGAGAGACTGAAAAACCTAACACAAGATTGGTTAATGGGGTTTATAACTTCCTTTGATCGATGCAAACTTGGGGAGTAACTAATGGAAGCATTCATCAAGATGGAGGAACAATATGTGACAAAGGGAGATAAACTGCAGATGAAGTGCTTTGCTGGAGACACAATACAGAGTGTAAGGATGACTGATAAAATAGAAAATGCTGGGGATATAGTGACTCAGCAACATCAATCAAAGGCGGCTAGGGGGTTGTTGCAAAAAGAATCAAGGGTTCCTGCGGTTTTGTGTGGGTCAAGGAACTTGTTTGTACATAAAAAATAATTGGTGGAGTCCCCATGGTTTTGAGCATGTTGGGGGACCAATTTGATGATGGGTGGGATTCCCATGGTTTTTGGTGAGTCGGGGAATCAATTTTGATGATGGATGGAGTTCCCATAGTTTTGAGCGAGCTAGGGAACTTTTTCCATGATGGTGTGATGGTTGTTTTGCAAACATGAAGACAGGTGCCCCATGAATTAATGCCATGTAGGTTGTTCCTAGAGGAGTAACTAAATGGAGTTGGTTTCTTCTAAGGGTGCCCCACCATTGTTGTCTTTAAGGGCTGGTGATACGAGGGAGATTTGCATATGATGAACTGCTCATGGGGGTATGAGTGGTCAATTTTGAATCTAGATTGTAACACGTGCTGAGGAATTTGATGGCATCAACTAATGAAGGTGGGGGATGAAATGCACAAGAATAAAATGATGAACTGTTGGTTCAAATTCCTTAGACTTGTGGAGATTCGACATTATGGGTTCCAAATTATGGCAGGTGTTGCAATGGTGAGCACACCCATGGGGAAACATGTTATTCACATGAATAATGTTGATGGCACATCATTATAGGGAATTAAAAACCTATAGTTATCAGTGGGAGTACTGGTGAATGCAATGTAAACAGAGGGAAGACGTTGCCTATATGCTAGCTTAAGGATGATACATGTGATATGTGTTTGTCCTAAAGTTTTCTCTTGAATGTTAAGAGAAAAGCTTAGGCATCTCGAATGCGTGTTTGGTTGTTTAGTTAAAATGGTGGATCAACAAGACTAAATGAGAGATGGAAAGGGCAACAAGCAAACTGTAAATCAATGATAAACCGTTGTCAATGGAGTCAAATGATCATTCTATGAATGAAAGGCAAACGAGTTGAGTTATCATATAAACAATTTGCATAATTACATATAAAAGAAGGGAAAAGAAAATATAATGGTGAACATCCATTAAACGGAGAGACTCTCTGCAAAATGGATTTAAAGTATGTTGGAACAAATTACACAAATGACAAGCAGTCACAACAAATACTTTGTTGCTCTCGAGAGAATCTTTCATTCATGTGCATCCATTGATACTCAATGTCTATAATTCATTCGAGCAAGAAGACAGATATACAAGAAAAGTAACATGTTCATAAACAACTTTCAAATATCCTCAAAAACAATAACGAAAAGAAATCATGCTCTCAAGCTTACAATGAAAGCATACACAACCTTTTCAGTGTCCCTAGAACCCCCTCTTAGGCCCCAGACTAAACCCCTCTGCTTATTACATTCAAATGAAATAAATAAAACCTCCGTAAGCCCATTGTTGCAAGCTCTTAGCAATGAAAATCTCATAATAAATTAAAAATAAACAATTTGTTACAAAAGATCTAGAATCCTGGATCGATCCTCAATCTAAAAATTCAGAGCAAGTCCTTTGAATATTGTTATTGCTTGGAAACATAGATTAGAATGTTGATCTTTATTCATCAAATTTAGAATTAATTATTAATGTTGGTTTTATGACTTTGAACTCAGGATATGGACCTGGAAATTGAGATATGTCTGTTCAACTTCGGCTTCCAAGTGCTCTATTATCCAGCTGACATGATTTTGTTTTAAGCTAACATTTGCATTTGATCTTTTCGTGCCAAAACCGCCAAGTTTTCTACCACTTAATCATTTAATTCCTCTAAATCTAGAACTGAAACCCTAAATACTAATATTTTATTTGCTTTGTTGAACTAAAAAAGCTCGATTTGACCCTTTGATGCTTGTTATTTCTCCTTGAATCTTGGGCTCGTTTCATTTACTTCACCTACCTAAAGAAATGAAGAATATTTCAACTTCATAATTATACTGTTGATTTCAAAGCTTCCAATGGCACTTTCAGGTGGATGCTTTAAGACAATGCTTCCTTCCATGTGGACGCCTTATTCTTTTTCATTTTTGGGCAATAAGAAATATAAATACTTGGACAGTTTTACTTAACATCAACATGTGACCTGTAAGCTCTTGCATGGACGCTTGGTTTCGGTTCACAATAAAGCGTGTGCTTTGAGAATGGCCGTGGGTAGAGACTGAACGCTTCTATGTTTATGAAATGGTAAGTGTGGTCTATATAAGTAACAGGTTGAAAAAGTTATGGGTAAAATCATAATGAATTTGTATTTAATATTTTTTATAAAAGTTATTATTTTAATCAAAATATTTAAAGATCTTTTATTAGAATAATAATTATTATAAAATTTATGATGCATATAGGATGGGTTGGACTGAAGGGATATTATAAAATTTATGATGCATAGAGGATGGGTTGGACTGAAGGGTAATGTATTTGGCAACCAAAGAAGTAGGAAATCATATTTTGGTTTTGAGTAATTTGACAAAAATTCTAGAAGTTTTGGTAGACTTTTCGAGGGTTCATAACACTTTCAAATGAAAACAAAGAGAATCAAAGGTAAAATACATACATTATAAACTGACTAGAATGAAAGCTTGAAGCAATGGAAAGCTGACCATGCTCATTGGAACATTCATGGCTTTTTTGGCAGCGAAAATCAGGGTCCCTCTTTTCATGCACGCTACCGGAAACTAAAATTTTAATGGGGATGATTTTGGTACCAACAATATGAATCCTGCACCATTGTGGATGGAGGGGTAAAATATTTATGCTTTGGCTATGATCCTACACACATGACACAAATACCCAAGTGCAATAAAGAGCATGACAAAGGTATTGACAATGCATAAATAAGAACTAACACATAGTGCACTTGTGAAAAATAGGTGTCAAGTGAAAATTTTTGGTTTAAAGAGAGAGAAGTGTCACTTTGTAGATATCAACGCGCTGATCGCAGTGGTTCGGATGGTTGGTCTTGGAGACATAGTTGTCTCAGTGATAGGTGTTTCTGAGCATACCGTTTCATGGGAAGACACAACTAATGTTGGCATTGAGGTAGTGACAACATTGATGGAAGCAATTGTGTTCGGTTGAGGTGAATGACTCTTGACCAATAGGCAGGTGAGACGAATGGTTGTCAAGGCATCTCGAATTCGAGGGAGGTCGGGACAATGGTGCATGTAATTCAAAAACTGAAAGCAAATCGAACATGCGTGATTGGTGCGTAATGACTTGGACTTAGTGGTCTTGTTGGGTAAAGACGAGGTTGAAGGTGTTTCCCCTTCTACCGCTTGGGACACATGCGTCACACTAACATGGGTGTTAAGAAGGTTGCTGAGCTCCCACAAGGTGGGGCACATATTGATTGCATGGCCTTGTTTCCCACATAAGGCACATGGTGGGGTGACCCATATTGTAGGGTATTAGAGGAAATTTAGGGTCTAAAATGGGCCTTATAAAAAAAATGTGCCATGGATGAGTTGGATAGAGTTGGATTTTTTAAACCAATAGAATTTCAATATCTTTGGTCAACCATTATGCTTGATTTGGACATATAATGCGTATATGTCATAATTTTATTTGACAATAGCTAACTCCATATCAACTTCACCTTGGTTAAGATCGTAAAACGATCATTTCAAAATACGATATATATACTTGAAATAATGAATATATAATATTTTATTTGATCGCTACTTCCAACTCATTTAAAAAATAATTTTTGCATTAATTAAAATTATACATTTTGAAATACTAAAATCATTTACTAATCAATATTTAAAAAACAAAACTAAATAGTATTTAATTTTAAAAGGACTTATCTTGAAATACTAAATAAAAATATTTAGTATTTTTAATATTAGTCTCCATTTTTGGGGATAAATGGTAATTCACGTGACTTTGTTCATAGTAAAAGTTTAATAATACATTATTACATTTACATTTCCATTTGGTAAAAGTATAAGAAAAAAATTCTTTCACTATTACATTTACACTAAAATTTGCAGTATTACATTTACATTAGAAATGGATAAACCGTAGTTCACACGGCTTTGTTCATAGTAAAAGTTTAATAATACATTATTACATTTACATTTCCCTTTGGTAAAAGTATAAGAAAAAAATTCTATCAATATTACATTTACACTAAAATTTACAATATTACATTTACATTAGAAATTTGCTATGCCGTCTAACAATGTTTTTTTACTATTTAGAAATTTGCAATATTATATTTACATTAGAAATTTTCTATTCCGTCTAACAATGTTTTTTCGATATTTTTTAATAATAATAAAAAAAACATTACAAATGGTTATAAAAATATAATTTTTTTTAATAAAATTTTTATTAATGGTTATAAACATATAATTTTTTTTATAAAAAAGTTATTAATGGTTATAAGCAAATTCATCGTTATATAAATGGAAATATTGAATAATTTTTCAATATTTTTATATATTTTAAATCTTTTAGATTTTTATTATAATTCTTTTTTTTAAATTAACATGATAATAAAAATACTATATTTTTATATTTTAAATATTTTATAATTTTATTATAAATATTATATATAATTTTTTAAAAATCAACATGATACGAAAAGAATTATATAAGAATATATATGGTTTATTAGAGTATATAAATTATAAGAACATATATTGTTTATTGTTTTTTAATGTAATATTTTTTATATGAATTGATATAAAATTTATATTAAAAAATAATAGTGTTTTTATTTTTATTTTTTAATAGTATTGTAATTGTATTTTCCATTATAATTTAAATATGAATATATTTGAGTTTTACATTTTATTAAATATATTAAAAGAAGTGGTGCATTTATTTAAAAAAAATATAATATAAAATTTAAAAAATTTCACTATATCATTTATTATGTGTGCACGAGAACCTAAATATTTCATTAATATTTTTAACCAATATCTCTTTACTCTACATTAACTCAACACACTTGTCAACTACCTTTAATGAGACAATTTAGGTTGACTTTCATTAGGTTTAATGTGACATGGCATATTTGTAGTGTGATGTGGCTTTTTTTTTATTATTTTCCTAGGAGGCCCATTTTAGACCCCAAATTTCCTCTAATAAGTTTTAGTCATGATGGGGGTTGTCAACATTTGTTGAGGCATGCCCCCTGCTTTAGGCTTAGAAACAATTGATGATGGTTCGAGGAGAGGGTTGGTGGTGATGGGGGCCTACAACTTGGGTTGTTTTATGTCCCCATTAGTAGGTTTCATGATAGTCGATAGTGGTTTGGTTATAGGTGTTGTTGACTTAGTGTGTATTCTAGATGGAGTAACTAGTCTAACTAACACAAACTCATAGTGTGTTATGGGTTTTGATTTCATCTCTGATTAAGGTGGCATAAGGTACCACACAGGTATTCCCAAAGTGAGCCTAGTTAGAGCTAATTGGGCCATGATCGCATCCCTTGAACTCCCATGGGGGGGGAGTGGAAGAATAGTATCTGAAAGCTGGGAGGAAGAAATGGACTCAATGAATGTTCCACGCCGTGACTTGTGGGAGGTGTTGATGATGGTGTCGATAGGGTGGGAGACTCATTCTTGGAGGTGAAAATGGTGCACATAAGGCCATTTGTAGAGGTGGAGATTTAGGGTGAAGGACCTTAAATGCCTTAGGAGGTCATAATCTTTGAACACACCTAGGAATATATCAACAAAAGGTGGTTTAGTTACCTTGCCTACCATGAATAGGACGTTTTTAGGGTTGGTGGTGGCATGAGGATCATAGAAGTTGAGTTGGTCAAGGGTGACTATCTTCCGTGGGGGGTTCACTCAATGAACGTGTTCCATAGCACGAACATTCACAGGATATTAACGAATATCCCTAATTTCACTAAATATTGGAAAATGCCTCCTAAAATTGTATTGTCTAACCCCCCTCTCAATATACCTTTCCAATTAAGAAAACCCCTAGTTTCATTGGATATTGTAGGTATCGATTTTTATCAACCCATTTTTAACACCCCCTTTATATCATATTATCAAGTTGTAACAAATAAGAGTCTTAGTGCATCTTAGTATAAGAAAACAAGATGTTAAATAAAATGATAGTATTTATTGCTAATAATGATCCCACCGATTGCAAGGGAAACTGATCAATTTGTAGCATTGGATAGTGGAAGACCCAACAAAATAGTAATGGGGAAGGAAAATACGTAAAAAGAAACCCAGTCAAGCGATCAGTGTAACAAAGAATGTAAAATATTGATAGTATAATTATCGATGAAATACTCGGAAAATAAGAGAATTTGTAGATGTTTCACACCATAGCTTGCTAATCTACCAATTTTATATCATGTAAATACAAATATAGCCACATAGAGCACATGTTTTCTACAATCTTAATAATTAAACTTTATAAAAATGTAAAATTGAAATCCTTTCATGGATGGACTTCCGTACATTTCATTGTGTTTCATTTATTGAGACAAGATGTGAAAAAACACTTTATTTTCGCTAAGAACAAACTACAACAAATAAATAGTATTAATTCATGGGGAAAATGTATTAATTTTTTTTAAAACATGTTTAAAAAACTTGAAACAATCTATTGACAAAATGTTAAGTCCTAGTGCATTAGTTCTTATCAATTGTTCTAAATTCCCTCTATTTTACTTGACCATCTTGTTTACAATCACTTTCTCAATTTAACTTTACTTAACATTACATAAAAATCTATTCAACATAAATTTAAATATTTTAAAAACAATATCATAAAAAAAATATAAAAAATATTCTCTTTGACGTGCACACACATAATATATATATATATATATATATATATATATATATATAACAAGCTAATATTAGAAAAACAGTAATCGAGGCTCCAATCGATGCCTGTAAGTCAAACTAGGGGAGCATGGCTATTACTAGTTCGAGCCAAAACCTTTCATAGTTCATGCTTGTTCTTCTGAGGAATAGGTCATCGAGAGGATTAGATGAGGAATTCGATAAGGCAAAATATTGTGTGAGATATAGGTGGAATTGGTGGGAATCCAGATTTCTGTGGGAAACCTCCAAATACATCAAGAAGAAGCTAAATATATGAATCCAGTCAACAATTTGAATGTTATTCCTCATCCCACCCAAATAAAATAACCCCCAATATTTATATTACTATGTCAAATTAAAAAGCTCCCTTGACTCCTCAATACTAGGCAATATATTTTTGAGGTTTTTTGGAATACTCAAACCCCAATATGAATGGACGTGATATGATATTGCCTCTCTAGTGAACCCCCTGTGCTATATTCCCATTAAAGGGAAACATCATGATACAAAATACCAAAGAGGCGTCCTCCTTCATGCTGTACATGTAATTATGATCCAAAAGGATATTGCAGTCGAGTTGTGCATCGACTACTTCAATATCGATCATTACCATTTTTCCCTTTAGCTTGATGGGAACATTTTGGTGCAATCCTCTTGGTTTTGAGGGTCTTCCATCATAGGCACGAAGGGTGATAGATGAGGGGACTAACTCGGGTGATCCCAATCTTTTCCAAACATTGGAGGACATTATGAATGTGAATACTCCTTCGTCGATGATGCATTGATGGATCATAATGTTTTTAACCATGATCTATACTTGTAATGTGATTGAAGAGGGTAGTCATTGTTCACCTTTGTCGAGGTCAAAATTCATGAGGTGCGAGTCGGAAGGGTCGATGATTCCAAGTGCATTAAGTAATTCCTTCCTTTGGGTTAGGCATGACTGGGGTATTTCTAATATGGACAGAGCAGCTGGAGGTTGAGCTACGTCATCCAAAATAATGTACTTGTGGGCATCTTTCATGTGAGGGTTATGGGGGGTACACCTAAGTGGTGTCTTCAGGGTCCTTAGTATTTGTTCACTGATTGGACATGGTATTTGCAAAGGGACCCTGAGTGAATAGGTACATCCTCCACTAGTGGGGGTTCAGGGTTTCCATACCCTTTGGCTCTAGTTTGAAGGTTGACAATATTAGAGCTCATGTAAATGTTTTGAAAGGAGCCATCACCTGAGGGGTGAGGTTCCGAACATTGGGTGACAACCCCTTGATTGACAAAGGGTTGTTGCAATACAACATTTTGGCGATGTGGTGCATTAGGTTCCCGAGGGAGGTTAGCTGCGGTCTTTTTATTAGCTTCAATGAATTGTTGGAAGCTAGGGATGAGTGGGAAATGGTGAGTGTAGTGACCATAAATGGTCCTCAAGTTGGCGTTTTTTCCTTGTTTGGGGGGAGTTATTATCCCCCAATTTCTGGTTACATAGGTTTTGGTTCCGCTAGGGAGGGGGGTTTCTGACTTGTCTCTATTGTTGGTTCTGCTTATTCTTACATTTCTTCCTCCCCTAATTTTGAGGATTTTGGGGTTTGATGGTGTTCAACTACTCAAACTGGTGAGCTTTTTGCACGAAAAAGGTTGAACTAAATTTACCCCCATGTGGGGCATGGGGGAAGAGTCAGGAGGACACAAAAATGGGTAGCGAGGGTTATACTCCTATGGTGGGATATATGCATTTTTGGATCCATATGATGTGGACACATGAGAGGCTTCTTCCATTTGAAGTGGGGGAAGCGTTGTTTCTTGGCTTGCATTAGGGTAAGTAGGACTGTAAGGTCATGATGTGGTTGTCCAAACTGAGGGTTTGAGATAGTAGTAGGGGGTGTTGTAATGTACCCATCCCAAACACATCATTAGTTTCCGAATTCTTCTAGGATTCTAATAAGGATTGACTGATTTTAAGTTAAGCATAGAGGAACAATGTTCTTTAGGGTTAGACCAACATGCCAACAAACCAAATAATTAAAAATAATCAACCATTAAGGAAAACGACCCTTCCACTGCAACTCTATATCCCAACGTACATGCGATGCAATGTGATGACACATGAATACAATCGATCTACTAATCCTTTTAACATGTAAATTTATTTCATCATCACATCTATGGGCAGTCGCCCATTTCCATTTAATCAAGTAATAACTTCATATATATATTGTTAATATAATTCAACTTCTAATATATAAGTAAAGCAAAATTACGACACTTATTTAACTAAACTTCGTCACTACAATTAATAATATTTATAACATTTAATTATAATCCATTAACCCTGTAATATCTGATCCGGAAATGCCATACATGGCCATATGGTCTTCCCAAAAATTAGACTTACTAGTTGTCCTAATTCATGAGCAATTAACTTTTAAAAACAACAAGTAAATCAACATTCTACACTGTCTCAAAAAGCAGAATTGTTACACTACTTTATATCATATTTTTATGCATTAAATAATAAACATAATCCCCATGGAGGATATTATCTAGAAAAATCATACACAACCATATGGTCTGTCCAAAAACCAGATCTTCAAATGATCATAATACATAAGCAAAATAACCTCCAATAGCGGCAATAATACATCACAAACATTTCTCCACAATATGCTACTCTATCAAACATAAATTACACATGTAGATGGACATGAAATCAAATTGAAACATAATTAATAAGATATCTAAGCCTCCATGGGAACATGTACAAAAATAACATAATAAATAATAGTCAATAATACTTATCTTTATTTATGGCATAACAAAAATATTTAGGACAACATTTCTCCCATCCTTATACACTGTCAAACCAAACTACTTGAGTAGGCACCCCCAAGATGAGGTCTTGGATCCAAATGCTAAGGATATCTCTCTCTCTCTAATTTGATATTCTAAGGATAATACTAAGGATTGTCCCCCTCTCTTGAAAGATAAAGCTACAACAAATATGGCATCCTTCACAGGATTGTCCCCCTCTCTTATAAGACTAATTGTATCAACTATAATTCTCTTGCACATGATGGTCCCCCTCACCTACAAGATAAAGCACAACCAATAGGTTCTCTTGCTCAGGATTGTCCCCCTCTCCTACAAGACAAAGTGCAACAATATTTTCTCTTTCTCAATATTGTCCCCCTCTTCTATAAGACAAAACCAACAAATAGTTTCTCTGATAAGGATTGTCCCCCTCTCCTGCAAAACAAAACCAACAAACATGATCTCTTGCATAGGATTTCCCCCCTCTCCTGCAAGACAAAGAAAAACAAATAGGATCTCTTGCACATGATTGTCCCCCTCTCCTATAAGACACATAAAACAAATAGGATCTCTTGTACAGTATTGTCCCCCTCTCCTGCAAGGCAAAGCGCAACCAATAGAGTCTCTTCACATGATTATCTCCCTATCTTGTAAGACAATGTTGCCGTAAATGTGATCTCCTTCCCTGCAAACAAATATTTTCCACTAGGTGAAAAAATACCATTTGAATCCTATCTTTGGAATTCGAATTCAAGGGAGAGAAACCCTCAACCACTAAGCAAACCACTTACTAATGGAAGAATGAATGAATGAAAATCAATTAAAATTCCTTTAGGCCAATTCAAATTTATTCTAAGAGACTGAATTAAGACTACAGAGGAGCAACACCAAATCACTGAGATCTTCTCTAGCCCACTGAATGACCTATTTCAGTTCTTCAAAGAGAAACTTGAAGCCATATAGACTTACTCAAATTCGGTGGAAAAAACCACTCCCATTCATTGGGCATAACTTGAATTTACTAAATATTACTCAAACCTACCCAAAATACGTCCCATGCACTAGAGACAACTCGAATTTCACCTACTGACTCAAATTTACCTAAAACCAATCCCATGCACTGAAGACAACTCAAATTCATCCAAATTGAATCTGATTAACCGAGGATAGCTCGAATTTGACTCAGACTCCCTCTAACTAACCGAATATAGCTCGAACTTCCCCAAATCACTCTAACTGACTAATGGTAAATCAAATTCATTCAAAATTTACTTTGATTAAATCAAAACAACTCATATAGGGATTATTATCATCATGCATGGTTACATGGTTTCATGGGTGCATGGGTGCATTACTGCATGGTTGCATGGGTGCATGAAAAATATCAATTAAGTGTAATATGATCTCTAAAGTCCAATAAAATCAAAATTAGGAAAGATATAGTACTATTAGGAAGGGAAACAACTCCTAACCCCACCAACCCCCTCGCATGTGGAATCCAAGAACCCCCAGACACGTTTGTTGTCCATGTTGAGCTATTATTTAATGATAGATAAATAAGGATAAAATAACAACAAAAATTTCCATAGTTCATATTCCAGGCACCTAGTGCCACCATAATGAGAAATAACAAAAATCACATATGTTCAGGGCTTACCATCGGGGCATTATAAGTGCTGACATATGAGTGATGGCTGGATATTGTATTATCATAGGGGGTGGCATAGGAGGAATTTGAGGGGGGTATTTTCCTTGTTGGGATATAGACCCAATAATCACATATACTAAATGTGGCAACCCTGCATGGGGGGATCCAAATAACGATGTCGAGGGGCATCTAGAAGGATGGTGTATATGTACCCATATTGTGCATAGATGAGGTCAACATTTTGGTATGTCAAGATGGTCTCTTCCTTAGTTTGAGGCAATGAGGTTTCCACATCCTTTGCAATAGAAGGTTGGAGTGATTTAATGAACCAATTCAATAGGAATTGAGGTTGAATCTCTATTTCATACAAAGTGTGATGAATACGCCACTCATGGATGTGGTCCACAATCTAGGTAGAAATATTCTTCCCAAAATTCAATGAGAATCTCGAGACTAAGGTCGTGGCATATGGGTATCTGAAAACAAGTGAGAAATGTAGTAGCTATCATCCCAAAAGTGACATGGGAATCCCATGGTATATTCACATACCATTTTGGAGTTGTATTGTTCGTGTTTCTCCCTTCAAACTAGGTTCAGACCTTCTGTTGCACACAACAAATACCAAGATATTATCTCGACATAGAAAGGCTCAGTTGGCAGCACCTGCAAAGCAGCTGCAGTCTCACCCGAGATATCTCTTATGGGTAACTGCGAGAACTAGGTTTCCACAATTGGGTAGGGATTTCTTCTCCCATGGCACCTTACCAACTAGATGGACAATTTGGGGGGTGTATTGCTTATTCTTACTAAGCGCAGATAAGACACTATTTAACTTATTTGTCAACAAATATTATAACAACAATATAAGATTTAACACACAGGTTATCTATCAACAGTGTCACTTATGCATACGAGAACTCATTCAAAAGGAAATACATAAACATTTATTCACAATATACATTCCTGCAACTTAAACACATTCATCATATACATTCATGCTACATAAATACATTCATCATCTACTCAACGACACTGTATTAATGTGGAAACCCATTTGGGAAAAATCACAAAGGCGCTCTTCATTTGGCATGACAAATATATGGCACCTTTTGTCTACGCACTCAGTTGCAGACTCTGTTCTAGATATTCTTCTCTTATTTATACAAAATCCTCTCTGCTCTCATGCTCTCTATTCTTATGTCATTCAATATCATCCTACTTTTCTCTATTGTTGATCCGCTCACAACCTGGATCAACTACTCTTCTCTTTGACTCTATTTTTGATCTGCACACAACTTGGATCGACTACTCTTCTTACAGAAACAACTGTCTATCTAGTAATTAAGAAACTAAACAACAAGTAAGAGGAAAATAGGAAGTCAGGAAGTAACCCACATACAACTTGGGTTCTTCCTTTTATAGACTCGTTACATGTCGCATTCAACTGGCTTCGTTCTGTTAGCCAACAAGATGTCATTCCTATTCTAGTTACACTTGTCAGTAGGAACTATCGGCCCAAAATACAAAGATGCTTTTATTTGTTACAACACATGCGACTCTATCCAAATTCATACCCATGATATCTCTAGTCGTCATTTTCAGCCATTGCACCACTACATGCATTCTCTATCGTGGTACCTTTTGTCGCAGTCAATCTCATCGCATCCTTTCCTTTTGTCACGACTTCTTTTCTTTCAGGAACAACAATATAAGCTTTAACAACAATATAAGCTTTAACACACACGTTATCTATCAACAGTGCGACTTATGCATACGAGAACTCATTCACAATATACATTCCTGCAACTTAAACACATTCATCATATACATTCATGTGACATAAAGTCATTCATCATCTACTCAACGACACCATATTTAATGTGGAAACCCATCTGGGAAAAATCACAAAGGCGCTCTTCATTTGGCATGACAAATATATGGAACCTTTTGTCTATGCACTTAGTTGCATACTCTGTTCTAGATATTATTCTCTTATTTATACAAACTCCTCTCTGCTCTCATGCTCTCTATTCTTTTTTCATTCAATATCATCCTACTTTTCTCTACTATTGATCCGCTCACAACCTGGATCAACTACTCTTCTCTTCGACTCTATTTTCGATCCGCACACAACCTGGATCGACTAATCTTATTACAGAAACAACTATCTATCTAGTAATTAAGAAACTAAATGACAAGTAAGAGGAAAATAGGAAGTCGGGAAGTAACCCACATACAACTTGGGTTCTTCCTTTTATAAACTCTTTACATGTCACATTCAATTGGCTTCGTTCTATTAGACAACATGATGTCATTCCTATTCTAGTTCCACTTGTCAGTAGGAACTATCGGCCCAAATTACAAAGATTCTTTTATTTGTTACAACACGTGTGACTCTATCCGACTTCATACCCATGATCTCTCACTGATCTCTATAGTCGTCATTTCTAGCCATTGCACCACTAGACACCTTCTCTATCATGGTACCTTCTGTCGCGGTCAATCTCATCACATCCTTTCCTTTTGTCACGACTTATTTTCTTTTGTGAACTCTTCTCCTGTCATAACTTCCTCTGTGACTACTTATTATGTCTTAAATATTTCTTTCTTATCTTCTTCTATCTTCCTTCGTCGCAACTTCCTCTATAGCTTCTTCTTCTACCTAGTTCTTCCTTCCATAGATGCTTCTGTCGTAGCTTCTCCTCTGCCTTCATCTACTTTTGTTGTAGCTTCTTATCCCTGTGACTAGACTCTTTATCTACTTGGGAAGAATTCTAAATGAATTTTTCCTATATTTCCCTAGGGCCAACATGTACTTGTAAGGGTTTACTTGGAGATGCAAAGCCTCACTGAATCCTCCACTATGTTGTAGGAGGAACACCATAGGTGGAAATACATGACATGGTTGGAGGTATCATATCCTTGTTTCCATTCAAACTTACAGATGTCTAAGGGGATCTTGTCAGGCATAGCGGGCTAGGATATATCATGAGATATCGGGTCATTGATTAACTTAGCTATATCAGGGAGATTCAAGTTATCTATGGATGACAAGTTTGTATTAGTTTCCTCCACCATACTCTATATGTTGTTTCCTTAGGGTGGGGAATGAGAAGTATGGGGTGGTGATCTCTGTCTTTGATGTGAAGAAGAGGATTTTATGTGTCATCCTCCCAAAGAGGGAGAATAAGGGGGGACATTTCCTTCACGGAGTGGAAATAAAGGGATTCATCTTCTGTGAAAGGATGAAGAAAAAGTATATGAATTCTCTCCAAGGGGAGAAAATGAATCACGAAAGGAATGACCTCACCCAAAGGATTCAATCAATGTGAATTGGGAGTGGCCTCGACTAGAGTATCTCCTTCGTGAACCACATGCAGAGGGAAGGAAAACACCCCTTAAGAGAGGGGAGAGGCCTTGTAGTCTACAGAACTAGCTTAGGTGGTTTCGTTCCTCTATGGTATAAATCTTATGTAACAAGTGAGAGTGGTGCTAGAATAAACACAATTAAATAGATGAAAAAATATTCCAATCACAACAGATGTAAAATGGTGCAAAATAAGGTGATATGTGCAATGACAATTTAGTGCAAATGGTACCAAATGTAGTTTTTTTTTTTAATTATGAGTTGTGAACTTGTATAAAAAAAGAAAATAAATGTAAATTCCCTTATACCTAACGCCCTTCCTCTCAAATGTAACTGGGCCTTCCAAAATCACAATCGTTGGTGGAAATGGGATTAACACAACAATTGACTAGTGAAGGAAACAAAGAGTTAGTTATACCGATGATTGAACTATGTTCCAAAAGGGCTAGAAAAAACAACCCAACGACAATATCTGAATTCAGGAGACAATGGAACTCACCATTTCTCCTTGGATATTTCCTAAGTTTGGCCACTAAGATACCTACTTCAAGTGTTGATAAGTGGTTCTATCTGGGCATTATAGTGTTGTCCCCCTGCAACAAGCTAAGTGACTCATAGGGGGAGCATGGTAGCTATACCTCAACTTCCATGTCCTTGGACACCACACCTTCTTATTCAGGTTGTATTTTGACATTTGCTGATAGTGGGATTTGATAATACCATATAAGTAAACAATGTTGTGTTTCAAAATCCTAATGAAACTATATTGGTGGGCATTATTTGGATTCTTAGCCTACTCATTCTTACGTAACTAAATTTTGTTTTGTGACCTCTTGTGGGGGATTTTAGCTAGTTGGAAATTTGGAAATGTTGATTTTACGAGTCCAATGTTGATTAAGGAGTGTAAGGGAGGTATTTCACAATTCCTTTCCTTTGTAATTCACTAAGATCACAATTAATGCAAGGTGAAGAGAATAATTGGATTGGAATAGATCTTAGGTCCCTTATTGTGTGCTAGTGATGCAAACACATGTGAGGTAAGAAATTGATTGTTGCAACTAAAAAAAGATATTAAAGCAAATTCAAATGGAGATTTTAACTTCAACACTAAATATGCTAATGGTGCTTGCAAAACAAAATGCTATTTGAACTAAAAGTGTGTAATGGAGGTATTTCACACTTCTCCCCATTTTCTAATTCACCAAGCTCACATGAAGTGCGAGGTGAAGAGCATACTTCACGAAATTAAATTCTTTAGGTCCTTGTTTGTGTGTAAAAGTGGATTTACACTACTCTAACAAAATAATGTAAAGTAAGCAAATGACATAGAATACTAGTGATAACAATGAATCTTGCTGAAATCCCCAAAGTTGGTTACCTAGGTAGATTTCGAGGGAAGGCCTCTTTACTTCCTAATATTTAGGATAGGTGAGCTAATTTCTATAGAAAAAATGTAAGTATTGAAAGTTAATTAATTCTAGTTCATTAGTGAGCAGCCATTGGGGCTACAAGTTTGTGCAAAACTGATAAAAATCGATTGAAACGAGGCAACAACATGTAGGACGTAGAGATATATGCGCAATAGCATGGAAAAAGCAAATATAGAAGCACCAATAGTGATATTACAACACATAAAATCCATGCAAATAATGAGAAAATTACCACAAGGGCCAGGTTCTATTAACTTGTGTAGACAATGCGACTGTCGAAGAGATTTGTGTGCAAACTATGTGCCTGTAGCCCTGGGATACGCATGACTATGTAAACAAATATAATGGCCAAAAGGTGGCCAAATTCTAGGAATGAAGGGTGTGTACCCATTCACCTACAAAGAACAATAACCCAAAAATTAGTTATCTAACAAATAACAACCTACTTAAGAATAAATGGAAAAAAAAAGTGGAGTTTCCATAAATACTGTTGTGGGAAATTATACACAAAGGTATGCAACCTCTTCGACATTAGGTGAAAGACTTTGAGGTTGTTGAAAAGACCCTGTATTGTGTAATAGAAAGCAAACATGATAACCCCCAGTATATCTTGCAATAATAATAAAGAAATATGGGATGTAAACCATAGCAATAAACTAATGCAAGAACCACTTTATATTTCCCAATGGTCAAGAAAATACATGTAGTGTCATCTAGGACGCATGGTATTCGAAGGGAAGCCAACAATATCCCTTAGGGAGCTCTATTTTGTCCACACTAATTGCTATAAATATTGAAGAACAAATGGGATAAATACTTTCCCCTTGGAGGAAGGAGCAAGGGAGATTGGAGAATGCTAACAAATACATGAATAGGTGGACTATGAGGAAGTTCCTACAAAATTCTAGTAGCATAACCTTGATATATATTTCTCTCACAATATGGATTACCATGGCTTCTTTTTATAGGCTAAGAGGTGGCCAAGAAACAACTAGATCCAAATGTGAACCCATTGACTCCATGAACTAGCTCCAAGGTACAAAAGGGGGATATTTAATGCCTCCAAGTATGGGGGGGGGAACAAATTCGAATTCTTGGAGGTGAGGGGCCATTAATGGGATTTAAATGTGCGATTTTTGGTTGATATACCATTGTTTCTATAGTCACATGGACATCGAAAGGAAATCCAAACTAGTATCACGAAACACAGAACTAGTAATACACACAGTAACACACATAAATAGAGGTTTGACTACACAATCTTGTGTTTTGATTATTCTTTGGAATGTTTTAACTCATACTACTTATTGGATACGATGATGATGTCTTTGGTGGGATGCATGCTATATGTTGATGACGCCTTACTGTGAGAATCACATAAATGTTGTATGTGTGCGAGATTTGAACGTTAATGACCCTAAAGTGCAGCCAGGCCTGCTCAAAGGACATGTTTGAAGATTCCTGTTATTTTTCTTTTTACCAGGTGTAAGAATGCACATATTTTTGAATCTGTCAATCACCACAAATAAATAGTCATTTCCCTTCCTAATGATCAGAAGACTATCCACAAAATCCATGGAAATTCTCTCCCATGGTCTCGTAGGAACATGTAAGCAATGATATAGACCTTCCTTGCTATTATCAGGATTGATTGTACAAAAAAGTGTGAATCCTCTAATTAATTGAGCTACATCTTCTTGCGTTCTAAGATAATAAACATAAATTTGTAAGTTGGTAATTATCTTCCCAACACCAAAATTCCCTACAACTTTGGAGGTGTGAGCCTCTCTCACGAGTTTCAATCTCTTGCCTTTAGAAACAAATATCTTTTCTAGCTTGTAGAGTAAACCATCTTGGAGACAATAGTAAACATTTCTATCACCTTCTTCTACATGGAATTTTCCTTGTAGTTGTTGAAATACCTTCTTGAGGTCCTCATATTTTGTATATTCCTCCTTGTATACATCATGGGTGAAAGGCTCCATATGCATAAGAGTAACCAAAGTTGTGATCTTGGTTATAGGTGGCCTTGGGAGAATGTATGCCAACTTGTTTGTACTTCCATTATTGTATTTAATCATTAGATGGAATTGTTATATGAATCCCATCCACAAGTCATGTTTGTTGTAGCTAACTATAGGCTTGCAAATAATACATTAGCCAATGATCATTGTGAATGATGGTCTCCTTGCCCATCAGATAGTGCTTCCACTTGTTAATAGATTGAACCAAGGCATAGAGTTCCTTATCATATTTAGGATATTTCAAGACTTTGTTAGGAAACATTTTAGAATGATAGCATACTCTCCTCCCTCCTTACATCAAAACTGCTCTCATAGCATACCCACATGCATCTGTCTCCAATTTGAAATGCTATTGCAAGTTAGACAATGCAATAATTGGTGCCTAAATGATCTTTATCTTGGTTTCTTGAAATACTTTTTTTTGATTCCTTCCCCACTATAACCCCTTATTTTTGGTTGTTATGAAATGGAGAGGCACAACCACAACCAAGTAGGAAGTTGTAAACTTTCGAAGATATTGTGTTGGCCCAAAAAAGATCCTAAATTTAGTGACATTTGTAAGAGGAGGCCACTTAGTGATTTCCTCCATATTTGTAGGATCAATCTTGATCCCCCCCACCAATCATAAACCCTAAATACACCAAACATTACTAAGAAAATTCACATTTCTTAAGGTTTTCCAACAATTGATATTTTTTTAGAGTCTTCAACACATGCTTGAGATGTGATATATTCTCTTCCTAGGTAGCACTATAAACCAATATATCATCTAAATATACTATCACAAATGAATCTATAGAATGAATCAATACATCATTCACCAAACATTTAAATGTAGCTATTGTATTACACAAACCAAAAGGCATTACTAAAAATTCATATAGAAATTTCCTAGTTTTGAAGGCAGCCTTACAGGCGTCTGCTTCCTTCACTTGTACTTTCTGGTATCCCAATTTGAGATCCAACTTGGTGAATTACTTGGCATGCTGCAACGGATCTAGCAAATCATTGATCTTGGGAAGAGGGTAATGGATCTTGACGGTGATCTTATTAAGATCTTTGTATCATACACATCCTCTAATTATCACCATTCTTGGGTACTATGATAATAGGTGTTGAGTTTTTTTTAGCTTGGGATGTCGTTCATGTGATAATTCCTAACATGAAGGGACATTAAAAAGTCTCTCTAAAAACAATAACTTTATGTTTTAAAGTGAAGGTGACTTTTTTTGTGTTTAATGACTTACAATTAGATATAATGAGAGATTAAATCTTCCCCTTAGATATTGAGTTTCCAAGATAGAGTCTAAATTATTGAATGTTAGTTTTAGGGTTGAGTGATTAAATGAAAGTACAAAAAGGGATTTTTGTAGAGGGAGGCGTTGATTATTTTCTGAGAGACAAATGAGAAAAGAGAGAGGAAAATAGAACGAATAAATGGGAGAGAGGAGGAACCTCGAGGCACAAATCCCAAGGACATCAGGAAGGAACACAAATCGAGAAAGAGAGTAGAAAATTATAGTCTGTACACTAGGTTGATTGCATAAAAATTGAGGGTATAAATCAACACAAGTTTCAAGGAAGAGATTGTTGGAAATTGATAATATGGACCATATTGTACGTGCTGTAGAATTTTGGGCACTATTCATGAGGTTTTGCACAATTCTCGAGTTGGTATTCAGTACAACATGTTGTACACATGCCATATTGTTGAACTTCCAGTGATTGACATAGTTACCAATGCAGTTACATGGGGGTTTGAGATAAGTACACGAGTTTTGTGTTGGTTGTTAAAGTTGTAATCTCATAAATTTTTAGAGTTTTCTTATAATAAAAATATTCACTCACTAATTTTCCTACAAGGGTTTTTCTAGGGTCTTTGACCAAAAGTAATTATGCCAAATTTATGGTTTGCATTTATTGTTTCCAATTCAGTACAAGATGAAAGATTCATGTGTTTATAATTTATGAGAAACAATATTTTAACGAGAATTTTTAATTTTCATGCACATGTGGGGTTGGGAATTAAAATGAATCTTAGTGAAACTTGAAATCACTTTGGGTATTCAAATTTCTTCATGCTATTAAAACCATACTGAAAAGGGAAAACAATAGAAACCAAATTGTTTAACGAAGTATTGAAAGGTAATTTTTTGTACTTATTAAGCATTTGTGAAGGTCAATGGATACAAGTTTAAGGGTTGAGGACATACTGTGTGGGGCTATGAATTTCATCCCATGGAAAGAGAGGATAGTGTTTATTATACATGAGTGTGAGTTATGGGATATTGTGAATAACACACAACAAAAACCTGTGACAATTCCTTCAGATGCTACTCTTTTGGCCACATAATCCAAGAAGAATATCAAGGATAAAAGAATCATCCTTGATTCCATAAAATACTATGTGATTCCACACGTGACAGGTAAATATAATTCCTTTGAGATGTGGGAGTCCTTAACCAAAATTTACTAAAGTTCTAATGAAAATAGGAAAATGGTATTAAAGGAAAAACTGAAAAACATAAGAATGTCCAAGACTAAAAATGTTGTCACTTATCTTACCAAGATTATTCAAATTAGATATGAGATAAGTTCTATTGGTATGGACAATAAACTTGTGCAGTCAATTTTGAATGGTGTGACCAAGCAATGGGATTGTTTTGTTGAAGTTGTTGTTGCAACAAAAAATATGCCCAAGTGGGATCGTCTTTGGGATGATTTCATATAGGAGGAAACTCAAAGAGCATATGTGTAGGGGAGTTCATCAAATGGTAATGATGATGACAATGCATGGCTCTTTCAGCAAAGAGAAAAAGAAGTCCAAGAAGGGCCCTAAGGGTGGGGCTAGTCAAAAGGATGAACAAAATAAATATACGAGTAAAGTCAAATGTTTTGCTTGTCAGAAATTTGGTCACTATGTAGGTCAGTTCTCATATAAGAATAATTTGGCAGTAGTTGTATCTCATTATCCACTTTTCTCTTAGGAGGTATCCCTCTATGATCTTAGAACACTTCTCTGTATACCTGCAAAATTTTCTCCAACTAGTGTTTCTTCTCTTTGGTACATCCCTCCAAAGATTCCTTTACTTTTACTATTTGACCTTCATATTGATTATGTATTAATAAACACAACAAAAAATTTCTACTCGAATTGATCAACTTCTTCACTTGGTTGGCACTTACCAGTGATATATTTGATTTACTTTTGTGCACATTGATGACGAAATATTTCCCATCCTTGATAAAGCGGTATTGGTTTTCTCTCCTCATGAATATTGTATCCCTCTTATACATATAGGGGATTCCAACACTACACCAGAAACATCAAGGAGTACTACGCCAGCGTCCACTTCATCAATATAATTTGTACTAAAGGAAAATTTAATCTTGAGCTATTTTGTGGCCCCACGTTTTGTATCTTTCTTTACCCGTCCTAAAGGAAGGGGCTAGGGTGATCTTGTACTTCCAATCTTAGCTTACTTACCAAATATCCTACTACGAGATTGGATCATGAATTGGAATTGATTAGAGCATATAGATTGGTTTTCTTGATATGGATATTGATATGGAAGAGTTTTTTCATCTCATTCTCTTTCTTGTGATGAAGGCTACATAGATTCACCTCCTTCCGCACTAAAATTCAGACAATTTTCTCATCCACATCTAAAATTAATTATACCTCTTTTCTTGAAATTGTGGCTAGAAGGTTCTTTTTCTTAGCATCCTTCTTGCAATTCTTGGGGTTTAGCTCTGGATGTAGCTTTCAACACTTGTCTTTAGTGTGACCATAAATGTTGTAATGGTTACAATGGTTTTTTGGATCCTTGAACTGATGTGTCATGTATGTACTAGTCTTACTATCTTTTCCTTTCCACTTCTTCTTCCCTTCCTTGGAAACATCTTGGTCCTCTTTCTATTTGGAACCACTTGGTTGTCCCCTATTATGGCCTATATTTTCCATATATTGTGCTTGCACACATGCCTCATAAATTGTCCCAATATTTAAGAGCATCACTTGCTTTCGTAAATAACTATGTATAACCCCCCATATACTTGAGGAGTACATCTAGAGTCTTGGGTGAGATACCCAACATCATAGCCATTTTCCTAATTTCGGTGGTGTACTCTTACAAACTCTGCCATTTCATTTTCCTAAAGTAATGTCAATAGATCCACTATTCCTCTTCATACCCAAACGATATACTAGTATTTAATGAGGGATTTTAAATCCTTCCACTTAGTTACTAGTGGATTACCCTCCATCCTAAGTGCATTTGTGTGGATTTCTCTCTAGGTTACTGCATGGCCCTCTAATTTTAGTCGATAAAATGATTTTTTTTGCTCCTCATCTATTTTGTGGGTACTAAAATAGACCTTTAATTGCTGCAACCAATGATTCAACTTTAAACCATTGATATCACCTTTGTACGACTTGATATCAACTTTTTTTTCCATATTGAGTAAGACTAGAAAGGAATATTGGTATTGGAACTCAACTACTCTTTCTTTTTCTCTTTTCTTAGTTCTTTCTGGGTCATCTTTATCCTCTGATTTTCCCTCTAAGCCAATCTTTGAGTTAGATCCTCCAAAATCACTAAAAGGTCCAAACTTGCTCTCGAGAGCTTCCATGAGGGTTGGTATGTTGCGTGAGGTATTGAAAACTTATATTTCCAACTTTGTAAATCATTACTCATAATCGCTTGTCACTTCATTGGACTCATATTTCAAGGCTAAGGTTTGAAGAATTTTTTTCATCAACTGCTAGATCCTATAGTTTCCCACAAAACCTGAAATAAAATTGCTTTGATACAACCACTATGATCTGTAAATTATCATGGATATTCCACTGGAATAGTTTGTCACAATAGATCTTACAACTTATTTCTTTTTATTAGTTTATTTCCACTGAATGCTAAATAATGAGAACTAGAAGTCAAATAACTAGAGAAAACAAATACACAATCCACACAATAACACAAGATATACTCTGGAAAACCCACTATGGGGAAAAACCAACAAGAAATGAGGACTATTCCTTCCTCTTTTATATAGAATGCAAATACAAAAGAATGGGTACTCTCTATGGACTTGTCTATGATTTTGTGGACATATCCTACTTCCTCTTTTTTGCTTAAATATCCACTCTCGTGTTGTTGCTCAACTACAAAACAATACAGTAACATCAAAATAATAGAACCCCTTTTCCTCCTAACAACCAAGGATTTAACATAGCTCGATAGTTGTCTAGGATTAATTTTAGGGTTTTTGCATGCCCCAACTCTCTATTAGGGTTAGGGATTTGGATCTTCTAGAATATTCTTAAAAGTACACACATTACTAGCTCTATATGTATGAAAAATGAGAGTTGATGTGGAATCCACTCAATACCATAGTGGTCAACATGATAGGTCAACTTGTGAGATGCATAACTTCTTCATATGGACTCTATTTGAGGTGTTTCTTAGATAGTTGGAAATATACTAGAGTGTAGAATCACATATATGGATAGTGCAAAGTGATGGAGTTTCCAAATTTGGGCCCCAAATATACATAGTGAGACTTGCCCCTAGAATGAGACCTACAAGCTAATTCCACCAATATTTTAACCTCAAAAGTACCAAACTAGATCACAAATTATATATTGATCCATTTTGGATCAGAGGGACTAAAACCTATGATTTTATGTATGTGTCTTCAATAGACGCCCATTTGGATGTGAAACTTCTCTTAGTTTTACTATCTGACTATATATGATGTGTTCAAAGCGAATCGATGTAGCTGTTATTCTTGATAGGATTGGGAAGATGTACTACTATAATGGAGAATGATAATATATATTGATAATGTGTAAATGGATAAAACTTATTGGTTTTCTAGGGTTCTCGAGTCTGCATAATCTACATTTTTTTATAGGTTTTTAATACCTTGTAAGTAAGACTATGTTGGAGGCATAATTTTGTGAACAATGTATTATCGGGTGTGGCCACAATATATCATTTCAAGGATCATCTTGGGAGATTTCAATTAGCTTTGTTTAGTAGGGTTCATCATTTCTAGTTGAGTTTGAAGCTTCTAAGTTTGAGTAGGGCTTATTCATAGTTATCTTGAAACCACAGTTTATTAGATGATGGGCCCTGCAATGCATTCAACATTGGGTAAAATATGGAGTTTTTTGTTTATTTTATTTTATGTTTAAATTTAGAATTCGAAATTTGAAATTGATTACTTCTTCTATGAGGCCTACAAACTACGACTTAATGTTTTCCTTCAACAAACACCTATTTGGATGCAAAACGTCTCTTAGTTTTACTGTCTAACTGTATATGACATGTTCAAAGTGATTCGATGTAGTTTTTATTATTCATAGGCTTGTAGAGATGTACTACTATAATGAAGAATTCCATCATGTCTTTTTGATGTGTAAAATGGATCCAAATTATTGGTTTTATAGGTTTTTGAGTTTGCATAATCTACAATTTTTTAGTTTTAGGTTTTTAATACCTTGTAAGTAAGACTACATTTTAAGCATAATTTTATGAGCAGTCTATTATCAAGTCTAGCCGCAATATAGAATTTCAAGAATAATATTAGGTTAGTGTTGGACGGTTTGATAAGCCTCATTTAGTGGGTTTTCATTGATATATTCATAGGATTGGGGATTTATGGTAGTCTTTGATTTGATTCCTATGTCTTCAATAGGCACCTCATTGTTCATTGGATTTTCACAGTATTTATTTCTCCCCTCCCTCTTCCATTACCTTGAATTTCATATGATCGAAGGCAGAGTACCATGTAAAACTACCTTGGATGAAGCCACTCCTCAAAGTAGTCGTTCCTTGCAACAAATTTTGCAGATATGCAAACTCACCTCTGGGAGGTCCCATTTTCAAGTCCCTCATTGCGCTACAATGAATCGACACACTTTTCCTGATCAACTTGGAGAAGATTAATTCCCTAAGGTAGCTCTCTGAAATCAATTTTGATTGTGAGAAAATGTTGTTCAAGAATAGAAAATTTTCCTTGCTATATATTATTAAATTCCCTCATGTGAATTCTTAACCCGCAAGTATGAATTATGAGCTCGTTCACTTACAATATTTACTACTAAAAAAGATAATGTTCCTTAAAGTTTGATTTTGCTTCTCGAAATGGATAATGCTCCTTAGAAAATCAATGTGTGATTGGATTAGAGTGAAATTGTTCAGTGTTTTGATATTGATGAGATGTGTGTGTGTTTAGTGGAAAACTAATCGACATGTAATTTGTTCTTATTTTGTTTAATTGTTTTTTTAAGTTGATATGTAATTTTTTTGTAAATGCTATATAATGTTACATTACATCTTTCTCATGCTAAGTTGTAAAATGCATCTCTCTCTCTCTCTCTCTCTCTCTCTCTCTATATATATATATATATATATATATATATGTTATTTCTAATTCATTACTTAAAATAAAAATTAATTTAATACTTCTTAAAACAATGAATGTTTTATAATCAATTGGAAAACCGTGTCCCTTCGATCGGACAATATTTATTTTGATGCCTTAGGAGTGTGTGTGTATAATCATTTTATTCATTGAATAATTTTTTTAAATATGTTTAAAACTATCTTAATAACTGTGATATTTGACATGGAATGTTAAAAATTATGCATTTAATTTTCAAAGTTCATTTCTAATTCATCAATTGTTCGAATAAAACCTAATGCATTATCTCTTAAAGCAAAAGTTCTTATAAATTAAGAAAAAAAATAGTTGGCAATATTTAGTCCCTTGGGTTTGGGCATTCTTTTGTTTGATGTCCTCGGGGTTATAACTTGGAAACTACTTTTATTCCAAAGGAAAATTTATGTATTACTATTGAGCAAAAAATATTAAATTGATATATATGATCTCACAACTATTTGCATTCAGAGAGCTGTCTAGAAGGTATGATAGGACTCAATATTGGCAGTATCTTGATATATCGATCATATACACTTTTGATTAAAAATATATTACAAATTGTTTTATAGGAAATTCTAAATTAACCTATCAAATACAGCTCTACTAATACTTCTAAGGAAACATAAATATGAATTGTATCTCATTTATTTTGTTGTCACAAACTATGTGGTCGATATCAGAAAAGAGTTTACTTTGTTCATCCTAACCGTCGCTCTGACTGTGCTAGCCACCCTTATGTGAATGGCCGATGGTATTAGGAAAAGTGTTCATCATTTTATTATTCAGTTATATGCCATTGATCATATTCCATCTAAATACCTTCTTTAGACATTGCATCATCCAACTGGTTTCTTTCCCTGTATATGTGGTTGCAAGAGAAGGACGAAAAATCTACTTTTAATAAAAAATCTCTACAAATATAAGAGATAGATGATAATTTTGACATCATTAGATCCCAGTTACCTAGTTTACAACAAGCTTTGAGTCCCCAAAACCCTGTAGATCTGTGCAGTCCTTCTCTAAATAAAATAAAAGAAGGATATTTAAAGCTAGGAGTCCAACAAAAATTGTTTGTACCTTGGCCCATACCAACTTTGATTTTGTAGAAGTGTGTGTACATAATATAAAAAATGCATCCATTGCTACATTTTCGCAGAGATCCTTTGGATTCTCCATCGAAATATCCCCAAGGTATATCTTTGTTTATGATTTCTTCTGAGATCAATCTTGTATTCACCACCTCGTTAACCTGAACGTAATTGGAAAGAATACCGAGGATTTTGCATGCAATAATATTTGGAATGTTGGATATTTCTTGGAATATTCTAAGGTTTCAAGCGATCCATATAACCCAACAAATGATAATTGGAAGGGATTTAATGTTGTTGTATTCTTTGTTTTGTAACCAACACCGGAATATATCTTCCAAGAATTTCCCTTTCCATTGAATATTTTTCCCCCAGTAATTTGGATGCATTCTTGCCACACTCTTTTAGAAAAAGGGAAGTTTACAAAGAGGTATAAAAAGGATTCAGTGGAATTTTGCATAAATGACACCAACTAGGTCCTTCCAATCTTATTCTTTGCAAGATATCTAATGTAGGATATTTGTTTTCTAGTATGCACCACATGAGCAGTTTTGATTTTGTCGAAAATTTAATCTTCCACAATCACTTCCAACACCACTTAGGGTCACCTTGCAAATTATTGGAAATGAGATGTAAATAACCTTGTTTTGTGGAGTAGAGCCCATGTGGATCCGCATCCTAGGTTAATACATCATCTTGATCACAGATTCTAATGTGTTCCTTTCTTAGTGCTGCAATATACAAATTTCATCTCCTAACATGTTCCTCCCCTAGCTCTAGTTGATTGGAAACAATCCATCCTTTCCCCACAGAGAGGTGGATCCCGGGTTTGTAATTTAATAGAGGGTGAAGAGATTCATGTCTCTAATAAGTTGGATGAGGTCATTTGTGATCTGATGATTTCCTTCGCTACTAGAGCATGGATCCAGATCGAGTTTGCAATTTTGGTCATTTCCAACTTGCCAAGAGAGATGATTTCCAATGATGTCAAAATATTTCACTACGACTTTCTAAGAATCAGAGACATTATTTAAGTTTTTTACTGGTTTTCTAATCCAATCCAATATGGAATCTAAGTCTATGTATTTTTGTGTGATTACGTATATCCATAATGAAGTGGTGGATACTAGTATCCAAATTATCTTTGCTGCCAGTGCTTTAGTGAAAAGAAAAATACATTTTAAACCCCATCCCCCGACTGCTTTTGGAAGAGCCAATCTCTCCTAATGAATCCATGTAAAGGATATTTGAGAGCTTCTCCACCAAAAGGAAAAACAAATTTTCCTATTTTTTTCTAAGATTCCTTTTTGAACCTAAGGAAGAAAGATCTAATAAACTACAATGGATCCCAATATTGATTTAATAATCACCAACCTACCATCTCTCAAAAAACGATGGAAATTACACACTTTAATCCTCTTTTCAATCTTTGTGATCAACCACATCTAATCTTCTTTACTATACTTGTTTGTCTTAAGATGGAATCCTAGGTATTTATGTCCCTGATCAAAAGTGAGATTCTCATAAGAGAGTTTTCTAGTGATATAATCTGCATCGCCCTGTTCTAGATTGCAACAAGAGAGAGTGGATTTTCTCTCATTTATTTGCATACTTGTAACTTGTTTAAATAATGTCAATATTCCTCCCAAAGTGTCCATATATTTTCATCTTCCATCACTAAATATTAGTATGTTGTCCACGAAAAAACAAATGGGTAATTTTGAGTTGGTTGAATATGCATATACCCCTCAAATTTCCCAGCTAAAAATCCTCGACATTAGATCTGTTAATGGATTTTGTCACCAACAAAACTAAGCAACGAGGATAGAGGGAATCCCTATCATATTCCTGTTCCATATTGGAAAAAAGGGGATATTTCTCCATTAATCATCACCATGAAATAGAATGATTGCAAATAGTCCATAACCCAATTGATGAAATCCACTTCAAAGCCGTTGTGAGAAAGAATCATCCGAATATAGAGCCAATTTACCTGGTCATAGGCTTTGGATAGAATGTTTTTTAAAACATCCCCCCCTTAAATTCCTGGTTTTGATACTATGGAGGCCTTCCTAAGCCACCCCAATAGCCTCATGAATCTGCCTTCCTTCTAAATATCCAAATTGTTCCTTTGAAATGGCCTTGCATAAAATCTTCTTGATCCTCTTAGAAATGATTTTTGCAATTATCTTATAAATTCCATTACAGAGTGAAATGGGCATGACCTAATCCAGGGAGGTTGTATTTCTCATTTTAGGGATTAAAGCAACGAAAGTGGTAAAAAGGGGGGTGAATGCACCCATTAAATATACATTCCTCCACCAGCTTGAGGAGATCAGGTCCAATGAGATTAAAGAAGTCTGGATAGAATTCCACTGGGAGGTCATCTGGACTTGGACTTTTATCCCTCTAAAATATTGGGAGAATTTATTTTAACTCATGTTCAGTGATGGATTCCCTTAGCGCCTCATTATCTTCATAAAAAAATGCAAGAAAATTTTTGTGATTCTTACTATTTGAGCTATAGAGGTGCCTTCTTGAGATTTGAACCAATCATTAAAGTTCTCTTTTCCAATCCCAACCATTCCATCAAAGAAATATTCTTCCATACCCCCTTCATTTTTTAAAATCCATATTATGTTTTTCATATTCCTCCCTTGAGCAACATAATGAAAAAAATTGTGTTTTCATCACCACAATTGAGCCAGAGGACTCTGCTTTTTAAATGCCATTCTGCCTCTTTGTTGTCTAGGATCGCCTTGCATCTGCTTTCTAAGTGAAGTAAGCATTTTTTTCCCTCTTCTGTGGACAAACCTCCTCCATCAGAATCCTAAATACCCTTGAGTCCTTCCTTAATCTAATTTAGATACCTATTTTCTTCCACCTTCTTCTTTTTCCTCCATCCCACTATCTTGGATTTTATTGTTTTAAAATTCTCAACCAATTTAACAACTTATCTTCCTTGGTTTCATGAATTATTTTCACCGATGAATTCATAATCATCTCACATAAATTTTCATCCTTCATACGTTCAAAATTTAGGAAATTGATATGACTTGTTCCCCTGACCTATGGCTTCTAGTACATAGGAAAGTGATATGAATCTCCCCCGGATTGATCTACTGCATGAATAATAAGCTAGTGTTCAACATATTTTATGTGATGAGAAACCAATCCAATCATTTGGTGATTTTGTTCTGGCTAGTCCTTATATTATTCCAGGTAGTTTTTAACTTGACTGGGTCAATGTCAATAAGCCCTTTGTATTCAAGGAGATTAAAAAAGAAATCCAAAAGGGTGACTATATTGGCCAAAGGACCCAAAATTTTCGCACTTCCTATTGAAAAATTTAGATCACCCCCAATGATCAGCACATTATGGTTCATGAAATATTTAGAGCTGCAGTTTGTCCAAAAATCCTCTCTTTCAATGTTAGGACCATATATATTTACAACTCACGACTCATTATTGAGTTTAGAAGAAAATAGGTCCAGCCCTAAACTTGTCGGAAAGATACAACAATTTAACACTTTGACAACCCTAGTATGCCAACTAATATATAAACCCCTATATAGTTCCCTCATACTTGATGTCTCGAACTGCCAGCCTTGTAGTAAGCCTTCAAGAGAAACCTTAACTACCTCACACTCACCCAGAGTTTCTTGAAGTAAAATAATGTTTGTTTCAACAGTATCGACCAAACGTCTAATCGATGGTTTTTTGAAATGGTTCGCCAACCCTTTGTAGTTGAAGGATAGAAGCTTCATCTGGAAACCCTTGCAAGGGATTTCAGTGCTCTAAGTGCCCTGTTGATTGAGTATTATTTCCTTAATGCAACATCTTCCATAGCCCTATATTGGGATTTTGAAAGGAGATATTGTCTACCTCTACCCCTACCCCTTGTGGATGTTCCAGTTAAAACCTAAACCCTTCGCCTGGTCTGATCCCATATGTGAAAAAATGATTTTTTGAGATCGTAGGTTATGAAGAATGGATTATAATTCTAAATATAAAGGGGTTTTGATTAGTGAGGATACATTTACTTGGGGGATGAAGTCCTAGTAATGGAAATGGGGAAAGAAGTAGATAATAATGGGGGGGATGGGTGCACGACCTTATGTGAGGGAGGAAGGGAAGGGAGACCAATGATGCCATTGTTTTTAGATAAGGAAAAATATTGGAAAGAATGAGTAAACTATGAAACAAGAGACATACCCTTATGCTCAGGAGATGAATAATTTGATATGGGGGTGATTTCCATCGCTATTGTGGTCCCTTTCTCCTCATTTTCGATCAACATATATTCATGTGAGCCCTAGGAGGAGCTGACCAATAGACCCCCTTTAATACGTGAGTCCTTAGCGTACAAGGTATGGGAATTCTTAGTTTGTATCTATGCATTTAAATCACGAGAGTATCCTCCCTCCCCCACATCTCTATGAACCTTTTTGAACCTTTGATGTGAGTTGTGAGTGAAGAAGGTGCAATGACTTGTAATATTCTTGAATTCATGGAACCTTCTGCATTTGAATGGAATCCCTTTGTAGTCTAGGGTTTGAACAAAGAAGTTCTCCCCTATAACCAACCTCATTTCCTTTAACAATTCACTCTCCACATCTATTTTTACTAGGATTCAGGAAACCGATATCACATTTATTTTTTCAAATGACATATCTTCCTCTATAAAGGTACCAATTATTGCATTACCTATATGTTGAAATGCATGGTGAGACCAAATTCAAGGACGAGACGACCAGGAGAATACCCATAAGACACACCCAAATCGACAACACATTTAATCTTCTCTTTTTGGATAAAACATGGGGGTCCATTTGTTTATGAGGATGGGTATGGACTAAATGCTCCAATTCTGTAACATAACCCAGTTGGTGTCCTCCATAGTCTTTGGGAAGAACATGAACCATCCTCTGGCCATAATTTTTACCTTGGGAATGTATTTGAATTTATGTCCCCATTTTTCCTTAGCCTACTTTCGTAGCATTTCCAGATCAAGAAGTCAACCTCATGCTCTTCCCACAACATCTTTATCCATGAATTATTCCACATTTTTCATGGTGATATTCTTTCCTGAAATTAGCTCGAAGTTGTCCTCACGCTCTAAACCACATACTGCCTTCTTCTTCCCAGTACTATTTGAAGAAAAATATTGTCGGTCCATCTTTGAAGCACTGACCCCTAGACCCTAATTGTAAACTTGTTGACTATCGCTCAGATCCCGATGAGGGTCACCCTTATGCAAGTTGGACTTTGTGATTTTATCCTTTTATTTTCTTGAAACTCTCATCCAGACCACATACTAATTGGAAATCTTCAGGTGTATATCCGAGGATAAATATATGAAACTTGGGAGACCCTAAATAAAATCAGAACTTTGAAGAAAAGTATCCCCATGTCCCTCCAGGTCAAGAGAACCCTCTCGATTCACTTGATTCAATTTCCCATCATTGAGAATAATATTTGGTCATTATTCTACCAAATACTTTCTAACCCTAACATTGAAACCAGGAGGGTTTCCCTTTAACAAATAATTCTTGACGACAAAGACTGCTTCCCCCATCGACCCCATGGGGAGACGAAAATTGACAATTGAATAATTGTTAAGGAATATTCCTTCAGAGTGTAGGAGGAAATGGATTGAATCCTCCATGTAGACTTCCACAGAGGAAAACATTCTCTCCATAATGTCACCCACATTGTTTATGGTAGAAGAGACACCCGTCAAATGTCCACCCACAACCCAAATATCTACTCCATCAAAAGGGTCGTCGAAATAGTTCACTAGCTCCTCATCCTGAACATAGCTTGCTTCATTTTATTCCTCCATAGGACCATGACTGTTTGAGACACCTTCACTTCCATCATTCTACAGGAACCCTAAAGGCCCTCTGATATGAAAAAATCCCCATCATATCTCTCATTTAAAACCCTTTGGACCTCCAATACTAACTTGGAAACTACTTATTAATCAACACAAATAAACAATTGATGGTTTCCAAGTGTATATGATTATATTAAAATCAAATTTTATTTAAGTGATACACATTTTGATTAATTATTTTTGGCATTGTTTGATATATATCTATTATAAAATCCCAACCATCAAAGCTTAGTATTTAGTGCATGTGGTATTACGATACACAATTTAATTTGAAAGGATTTTCTAGTTCTAGTTGTTTGGAAAATCCATGTGAAGTGATGAAGAAAAGATATGCTTCTGGTCATGATGATGAGCCTCTTATATTTACATACAAGAATGGAATAGGGATAAATGAAGAGGATATAAATGTTTCTAGAATATTAACATTATAAAAAACATTTAAGTACTTGTAAATTTTGTATAGCATAAGCAAGATGGAGAGAAGTTGACCAACAATGTGTAATTATTGGAGGTAAATGTAATTATTGAAGGTAAATGGATATGTTCATCTAAGGTTTCTTTAAATTAGAGAATAGTTGAATGACAACTCATGTAGTTATTTGTTGTTCTTTATAGCTTGGTAAGTAAGTAGGAATTTAGGAACAATTCCTTATGTTGGATACAAATATTATTAGATATTATTCCATGAGATAATTGTATGTTATGATGATACATTTATTTATTATGATATATTAATTGGATTTGTTGAGAAAAATCATGTCCTTGCTAATAGTTCAACATTTCCATATTCCACCCTAAAGCAAGATTTTAGATTTCCATTTCAAATATGAGGAAAGAGTATTAAGGATCATTAAAATGATCCTATTGGGAATTTATGAATAGTGTTCTTCAATGACTAATTTAGTAATTGGTTAATTGTGTAGGTGAAAAAAATCATGTATTACCTATCATTGTATAAAATCTATATAAAAAGAGAAGTCAAGTCAAATTATAAAGGATGATTAAATGTTGGTAACTGTGAGGTTTTCAGTTATATGATTATTATGTTGCTACCAAGTATTATACATATATTCCTTTTGTCTTCTTATTCTTCATTGTATGTGATTGATGGTGCTTCCAATATCTTGATTTCCCTAAATATCCTTAAGAACATAAGCATACAAATTCAAAATTAGTTAGTAAGACATACTTGCATATGGTATTTTATGTCTCAAAAACCCTATCCATTCTTCCTCTCTCATGTCTCAATTCAACTAGGCCATCTAGCCATGAATCTGGGTGGGAAGTCCCCTTTTCTTCCCACCCCCCTCCAGTAAATTCCTTTCCTTCCAAACCCTTATGGATTCCCAATGAAGTAGATCCAAAAAATCACATCCATCATTCTTTGTGAAGAGGGTAGTGACAACTCCATATGTCTTCCTTCTATCGATGGCATCCCATTTGAAGGCCATGGCCCTTGTAGAGTATTACTTACTGGGAAATTTAATACTTTATGGACATCTCCTTGTTCCATTTATCGATGGATGTAGAAGAATTAGATGGTGATGATCAAAGGGGAGTTGTATTTTATTTTTCTTTGGGAAAGGTTATTACACATTCCTATTCATATTTAAGGAATATAGATACCTTATATTTTGGGATGGTCCTTACTTCATGGGGACAAGAGGATTGTGCTTGAATTGGTGGAGCCTCGATTTTGATTTAGAAGTAGAAGTTTCTTGGCAATTCATGTCTATGTTAATCTTCCTCCTTTTCCTATACACTATTTCATTGATCAATCGATTGACACAATTGGAAATTCCCTAGGACAATATACATATAAATATAAACCGAAATGGGTAATGATTACTTATGCATGATTTTGTGTGGAAGTGGATTCAGAGAATGGTATCTAGAAGCCATAAAAAGGACTTTGGATAGTTGGATGCACATAAAAAAATATACTATGAATAGTTCCATTTTGCATGAAAGGCATGTTGTAAATATAATCAGTTTGTTAAGGAATGCAAGTCATATTCCCAGTCAAAACCAATTCAAGAATCCCTTGATCAATCACAACACAAGAAGGACTTTGAACGCAAAAGGAATAGAAGGAAGACATCTAGTTAACCCTAATCCTTAGTTGGAACAAAAGGAAAAAAATATAGTTAACCCTAATAAGTTTCACGATCTTTCAAATTATGATGCAACTTTGGTTTCTCCTGTGACTCAAGTTTCCTCTACTCCTCTATATTTGGTCCTTCCCACCTTGATAACCCCCTATATTCTCCTTCCCCTTCACGTCTCATCATTATACCCCCTCTTATCCTACCCCCTAATACATGGGATCCTCCATCCAATATAGCTTTTGAAATCATACCCCTCCTCCCAATTCACTCCCCATCCACCCATGGGTGGGGTGCTAATCTATAGGAAATACCAACATATTACAGAATATGAAGAGGAAGAGTTGTGAAAATTTTAGCAAAAAAGGAAGAAAAAGTAATAAAGAAAGAAGGGAGAGATCACAAACAAAGAGAATAACTTGAGCTCATTGTCAATGATCAAAGCTATCTATGGGAGTGACATCGATCCTTTATCAAATGAATCCATGCAGATGATCTATTGGAACTATAGGGGAATGAGAACATAAACAATGTAAGAAGTTATGGATTTGATTTGTGTTAAAGATCCACGAATCATTGTTCTATAGGAGACAAATATTTCATATATGGATGATTTAGAGGTTTTAGGAGAGACGTGGAAACAATGTGATAGTATGTTCATTAGTTCAAGAGGAGATTCTTGAGGTGTTTCCACACTTTGAGATAGAAACAAGGTGGAGTATGTCTTTACCTTCTCTTCTTGGCCTTGTTTCTTTAATATTTTAAAGAAATGTAACTGCTAAAGATATCTTATTTTGTATTATTATTATTAGTATTACCCCTTTCAGATATGTTGTTCCTCTAATTAGGGTTGTCATTGGTGTATTTGGTCATGTAAAGTCTTGGGGGAAAACATCCATTGTAAGTCAAGTATATAGTACCCACAAAAGTATTATTAAAATGTATTTTTGAGTTTCCCAAGGAAATTCGACCATGGAATCAAGGAGAAGTCGGCCATGTTGGGTTATTAGACCTATCAACTTACTATTATAAATAGGATATGCACCTCCCTCATTTGGACACACTTAACACTCAAGAAAGTTCACTAGAGAGAGGAGACACATACCATCTGAGGTGAAGGAAGTTGTGTAGTCTTATTTCTTGGGCCTTACACTGTACTTGGTTGAAGTCTATATCAAGGAATTTTTCCTAGGTTTTCTTCCCCATGATGGTTTCCTAGGAGAAATATTTGTGTTCTCTTTTATTTTGTGCTTGTTGTGCTTTCAATGATCCTTTATTTTGGCATAAAATATTTAAAAATTAAAACTAACATGATATCAGAGCCAACCTAAAAGAATACATCATGTAGTAGCTCATTCTGCATTCCAAAAATATAGGGTTTAATATTTTAGGCTGCTTCCTCCACAGATAATATAGAAAATAAGGTCCATTTAAGTTTCCCTAGGAGGGTGAATCTTTCTGTCAAAGCAGTTTTTCAATTCTGAGGATTTTCATTTTTTGACCTACCACTACTATCAGGAGAAACTAGGGAATCAATTTTTTTAAAGTTCCATCCTTAGATTCTAGAAAAGTAATATGCAATGTATCTCACCTTGGTAGGTGCATCTTTTCCTCCATTCATATATACAATTGATCTCAACTAAAAAATTAGGGTTTTCTAGTCAAACCCTAGGTCATCTTGAAGTTAGTTCTAGAAGTAGTCCTCAAACTAGTAAGTATTATCTCCTATGTTTACATTTGAAGTTATCATTAATTAAAAATGACAAGCAATACCAATCTTGATGAAATATTGAAGGAACAAAGAATTTAAAAGCATGGAATTATAGAGTCATGCGCATTCTTAAAGAACATGACCTAGAAGGATACATCAAAGAAGAGGCCAAGGAACCAGAGGGAGATGAGGAAAAATCCAAGCACAAGAAGGATATGATCAAAGACAAGAGGATCATAGATGAGTCTATCAGGGATCATTTGATCCCCCAAGTGTCTTCAAAGAATACTCCAAAGGAAATGTTTGATGCACTAACCATTCGATTTGAAGGGAAGAACATCAATAGAGGAAGGACCTTGAGAAACCAAATCAAGGGTGTGGATATGAAAAAGGAAGAAACCATGCAATCATACTTCTCTAGAGCATCTCAAATAAAAAAACAATTAGAAGAAATTGGTGACATGGTAGAAGAAGATGAAGTTGTGATGACCACCCTAAATGGTCTTCCAATATAATGGGGTTCCTTCATTAGAGGAATATGTGCTAGAAGAAATCTAACCAAGTTCAGAAAGCTATGGGAAGAATATGTATAAGAAGAAGGAAGGTTAGAAAATAGAGAAGAAAAGTTAAATACATATGAATATAAAGCTCTAGCTTCTCATACAAAGAATGGAAGAAACAAAAGGAAGGACCGAGGATCTCCTACAAGAAGATCAGGAGAATTCAAAAGGGGTAATAAGTTTAAGAAGGATTACTCATATTATGAATGTTACATATTTCATAAGATATGGCATATATCTAGACATATTCCACTTAAAAAAACTAGTTCAATAAGAAGAACTGAAAGTTGCATGCCCATGTAGCTGAAGAGAATGAATCGGATGAAGAGAAGACCAGGGAGAATGAATATTATAATCAATAATATGTCTTGATATCAGCCCTCACAGGAGCAATCTCTCATGGAAATGACACTTGCCTCATATATATTGGTGCTTCCAAACATATGACAGGTCATAGATATTCTCTCTCACGCCTCACTCAAAAAGACTATCTATAGAAAGTGCATCTTGGATATGATTATCAATATCATATCAAAGGAATGGGAGAAGCCTCTTACAAGATAAAATCCAATAAGTCCTTGAAAATTAAAGAAGTCTTAAATTTTCCAGGTCTAAAGAAGAACCTTCTTTCTATATAATCTTTAGACAAGAAAGGATTTAGAGTTTACTTTGTAGATGGTGAAGTTCTTATGTGGCCAAAATGAATAAATATAGATGATGTTATTGTAATATGTGTGGAAGAAGGAGGAATCTACAAAATAAAATAGCTTACGGATTCAACTTTCACAGCTAGTACCATCAGTCCATGTGAACTATGGCATAGAATACTTGCTCATGTAAACTACAAAGTAATACCAATTGTGAGAAAAGTAGTAATAGGTCTACCAAAAATATAGATCAATCATGAAGGGGTATGAAAAGGATGTGACCAAGGGAAGAATATTAAGAATCCATTTCCAATAAGTAATAGTAAAGAAAAAGGGATCTTATAGATTGTCCACTCAGATGTGTGCAGACCAATTCCAACTACTTCCTTAAGCAAGTATTTCTATTATGTATCTTTTATTGATGAATACTCATGTAAGCCTTGGATATATTTATTCAAAAGGAAAGATGAAGTATTTGAAAAATTCAAAGAGTTCAAGGATCTTGTGTAGAATCTCTTTGAAAAGAAGATTAATATCTTAAGACCAGACAACAGAGGAGAATTCACTTCAAATGAATTCAAGGAATTCCGCAAAGAAGATGGGATTAAGAGGGATCTTACTACACCCTATAATCCTCAACAAAATGGATCAGCAAAAAGGAAGAATAGATTTATCATGGAAGCAGTCAAATCCAAGATTCATGATCGATATCTACCCATGCATTTATGGGATGAAGCAGCAAAGGCTGTATTCTATGTTCAGAACAAATTATCCCACATTGTGCATGGAAACAAAACTCCAGAAGAGATGTTTACCAGTGGGAATCCTGAAGTCAACCACCTAAAGATATTTGGTTTTCCTGTTTACCTACATGTTCCCAAAGAGAAAAGATCAATGTTGGACCACTTAAGATATTGGTTTTTATAATCTAATGCAAATTGATTAGGATATTTATCTAAAATAATAACAAGCACAACACTATGCATAAGATAGAGAAGATACACAAGACACAAATATTTTCCTTGGGGAAATTATAAAGTATAAAACCCCGCAAACTTCCTCAGAGTAATTCCGTCACTAAGACAATATCAAAAGAAGGATAAACCCAAGAATAAGAATTCTTTCGCAGCTCCTCTCTCTCTCTTCCTGGTTCTTCTCTCTCTCCTCATGTGAAGTTGAGTGAGTGAGTGTGTGTGTAAATGACGTAGGGTGCCTCTCTATTTATACACATCAAGTGATTGAGCTAATAACTTGAATGCGGCCAACCTATTATGCTAACAAAGTTGGCTTCACCTAGGGAGACTCAAAAACACATTTTATTATATTCAACTTGGGGACTACTTCCCTAACTTACAATAGAGGGCTTACCTTAATGACCATATACAATAATGACATACTCAAAGGAGGGAAACGCATCTCCAATGGGGATACAACAATATACAATGATAATATACATAAGAATATATTTTGAAGTTAAAAATATAACAACACTCCCTCTTAACTAGGGAGGTATTCTCTCACCATGGTCAATAACACATTAGGTCATGTCATCATTGTTGAATCATCATCATCATTGTTATCATAGTCCTCATCTTATTGATTATTGAATAGTAACATCTGTCGAATCTATCCATCATAGTAAGTTTCTATAGATACAACCCTGTTTCATGCTGGGTGTAGGCCTAGTCCTCATCAAGGTCTTCATCATATCCATGACAAATTCATTGCATAGTTATAACCTAAGACCATTGATTACATTACCATTGCAATCAACTGCATCTCCTACCACCATCTCATCGTATTCGGATCATCTCATCATCGCACACAGAGAACAACTAGATGTGTAACATAGACCACCTGCGTTCTACCAACATAGGATCATTCCAAAACTCATTACATCTCAATGATGACCCGAGTCTACCACTATGTGAGAATCACCTAGGATCACACCAAGTGCATTATGTCTCTCCATGGTCAACCCACATTCTACCAACATAGGATCACCAGGACTTATTATGCCTCAATGACGGCCTGCATCTACCACTATGCGAGAATCACCTAGGCACACACCAAGTTCCTTGTGACCTCTCATCATATCCAACATGGGAACACATAAGGACCTATTATGTCCAAGTACAAAATCAAGGAATCATTACATCTAAGGATAACCTGTGTACCACGCTAGGATTGATCACATCCAAGGACAACCTTCCAGGACTCAATACATAAAGGGATAACCTGTGTACTACACCAGGAATCATTACATCCGAAGATGACCTAACATGACTAATTATGTCCCGGGAAAACCTACTTACTACACCAAGACTCATTACATTCGGGGAAAACCTATATTCATTCCCATGTGAGATCACGTTCTAGAGCATATGTGTCCTTTTCTCTTCTCGTCATCTCTATCATGGGAGTACACCAGGACTAATTATGTCTGAGAACAACATGCATCTACCACGATGCAAGAGCTTCTCACTTCCTCTTTCTAGGGACCTTGATCTGGATAATGCCAAGTCTCTCTTTGAAGTATTCAAACTTCACTCTACCTAGTGGCTTGGTCAACACATCTGTTATATGCTTGTCCATTGCCACCTACTCAAGCTTCACTACTCCTCTCTACACCATATTCCAGATATAGTGATACTTGATCTCAATGTGCTTCGACTTGTCATGCAACACTAGATTCTATGACAAATGCACAGAACTCTAGTTGTCACAAAAGATACAAGTCACCTCTAACTCAATATCAAAAAAATTAGACAGTAGCTTTCGAAGCCATACTTCCTCACAACTAGCCAAACAAGATGCAACATATTCTTCCTCGGTTGTACTTAGTGACACGTAGGATTGATTCCTGCTAAACCAAGAGATCATAACAGATCCCAAACTAAATCAACATCCCGGAGTCCTCTTCCTATCAGTGGCGTTTCGTCCCCAATCCAAATAAACATCATACTTGAGCGCATAATAAACTATACGCTTTAGGCACCTCAATACATGATTTGCAGCTATCAGGTGAACATGTATCGGATCTTCCAGGAACTATATTAGGGTTTTCACAAAAAATCATACATCTTGTCTCGTATTTTTCAGGTACATGAATGAACCAATCATATGAATATACATTGTGGCATCAACTATATTTGATCAAGCATCACACAGTAGCTTCAAGTTTGATGCCATAGGTGTGGTCATCTCCTTGCAGTCTAGCATTCTGAATCTCTTCAGAATATCCAATGCATACTTTACTTGACCAAGGAAAATACCATCCACACTCTGCCACACCTCCATGTCTAAGAATTAGTGCATCATCCCTAGGTATTTCATCTCTAACTCAATTGCAAGATTCCTCTTTTCATCTACAATGAGTTCGTCCTATCCTCTTAGAAATCGGTCATCAACATATAGCAGGAGCATCACCAATCTTCCACCTTCAACCTTGAAGTAAATGTTGGAATCCTCTTTACTCTTGGTAAAGCCTAATATCATCAGGAAGCTTTCCATAATGTTGTACCATGTCCTAGGTTCCTATTTCAATCCCTACAAGGGTTTGTTCAATTTTCACACATGATTCTACATGTCACATGTCTTAAATCCCAATGGATGCTCCACATACACTTCCTCTTCAGCTACACCATTCAAGAATATTGTCCTGATGTCCATTTGGTGTACCTTCCATTTCATTACTGCAGCCAATGCAAGTATATATTTGATGGAAGTGTACCTTTCTACTAGCACAAATGTCTCCTTGTAGTCTATGCCTTCTTTTTGGGAGAAGTGATGCGCCACGAACCTTACCTTATGTTTTTCAAAGCTACCATCTACATTATGCTTGATCTTGTAGATCCATGTTGAATTCACGATAGACCTCCCTTCTGGTATCATAACTATCTCCTAGACATAATTCTTCGTAATCGACTGGCACTCCTTGATCATGGAATCCTTCCATTCTTTATTTTCTATAGCCTCTTCATATTTGGAAGGTTCTTTATCAATGGTGTCACATAGTAGGGCCATATAGTTTTTGTATGGTTTAGGTATTTTCCTTTCTCTATCATCCCATCTGGAGTGCCATACCTTTCTGCATCTTGTATTAGCTCCCATGCCCATGATGGTTTTCTCTTGTGGGAGTTCTTCTCTTGAAGTGGTTCTATAGAATCTTGTGGTTCTTCCATGTCATGATATTCATGTTCTTCTAGAAAATTTTCTTCTATTTCCATGTCTCGAACTCTAGTTACTTCAGGTTCTTCAACTTCTACTATAGGTAGTTTTCTGGATCTGGAGTATGTCAAGTCTTTGTTAAATGTTACATCTATGATGATGTCGATCTTCTTGAATCTTGAGAAGTATATTTCATAGTCCTTTGAAGTGTCACTGTATCCTATGAATATTCCCTTCCTCCCCGAGGGATCAATATTGGTCTTCTTTTCCTTTGGGATGTGTACGTACAATGGGAAGCCAAATATTCTGAGATGGTTTTGTTAGCACCCTGCTATTTTCTAGTGGATGCTGCTGGAATTCACATGGGTAACCATTTAAACCAAATTTAGATCGTATTCTAGCCGATATAGTCAGAGAGGGATCTCTCTTTTTATAGAGGAAAGAAACACATATATAAAGATTTGGACAACTCATAGAAGGCTATATTTCTGATGATATAAGGTGTTGGTAGATTTAAAAAATGGCAGAACAAACATACAGAAAAATCATTGGGAAATGGAGTCAAATCCCGAATCAATCAAGGGTATTATAGAAAAAAATGAGAAAGGGGATTTTCTTTGTATTATGAGGCAAAGTAAGCAACACAAACATTCAAATATCTTGAAAGGGTGGTAGAGAGAAAAGGAGAAAATCCCAATGACACAAGAGGCACCTATCTATGGATGAATCTCTTGCACCACCTGTACTACAATAAATTGAAAAGGATGGTATCTACAGTGGAGCATAGAAGATGAATTCCAAAGCACCAGGACACAATAACAAATGTCGTGTCTGATACTAGGAGCGCTTAACTGAGAGCAAATTCCTTGTATACTAATCTAGAGTGGATTAGCAAAAAATACACAAAAATGAAAGTGATGGATAGGGAACACAGATTGAAAGAAACCATCGTGATGAATCTCAGAGATACAGGAGTGTTAGATTTTTATCATTCAAGCTAGCATTATCTTAGGATCTTTAACTAAGAGAATAACAAGCACAACAATCAAACACAATAGACAATAGACACAAATATTTTCCTCAGGGAAACCATAAAGGAGAGAACCCCATGACTTCCTTAGAGATAGAATCAACACCAAAAGTAAAACCCCCAAAAAAAATAAGATGATCTCTTAACAGTAGTAGTCTCTCTCTCTCTCTGTTGTCCTAGCTTCTTCTTCTCTCTCAGTTATGCACTACAAATGAGTGTGAGTGAATGTGTGGTAAATAGAGAGGCTCACTCTCTATTTATACTAATTCCTGACTTGACAATAACTCACTAGGGCCAACTTCTCTAGGAGATTCTAATAAACCTAGTGCCCCATAACTGCGGGGACTTTAACCCTAGATCAATAAGGAGGGTTACCCTCTATGAATTTACATGACTTATTTACATTGTTGAGTCTCTCAATAGGAACATCGAGTCATGGCATGACTCAATTACATTATAGATACTTCCCGGAATAAACATCGGGGTGCAATACATAAAATATACAAGTGAATACATTCCAAAGTTACAAATATATCAACACTCCCTCTTAACTAGGAAGTTATTTTCTCGACACAGTTTATCAGCACGGGTCTTCTTCTCTGTATCATCATCAAGTTATCTTCATCTTCAATTAATCTTCATTACTGGATCTAGATCATCACTGGATCTGGATCATCACCAGATTTGGAACATCACTGGATCTAGATCATCGCTGGATCACCTCTGGATCTGGATCATCTCTGCTGGATCATCATCACAGGTTCTATTTTTTCAATTCTTCTCGTCATAGGAAGTTCTACAGATCCAACCCTTTTTCATGCTGGTTGTAGGCCTATCCTCCATGTAGGTCTTCTTCAGCGCTTATATCTAACCCTAAGTTAGAATGGCCCACCCAACACTTACATATGACCATGGGAGGGAACACATCCAACAACCATGTCAGAAAGGCACACCCAACACTCACATCTAACCATGGGAGGAACACATCCACCACCATGTTAGAAAGGACCAGCACTCACATCCACTAGCATGATAGGGCACACCATCTATCATCTAAGGAAAGGCTCAACACTTACATCTATTGTCATAGCAGGACACACCATCTATTATACAAAGAAAGGAACAACACTTATATCCTATGGCATAGCAAGACACACCATCTACTATCCAAGGAAGGGCTCAACACTTATATCTAATGGCATGGTAGGACACACCATATACCATCCAAAGAAAGGCTCTACACTTACATATGTCGGCATGATAGGACGCACCATCTATCATCTGGGGAAAGGATATACACTTACATCCATCAGAATGATAGAACACACCATCTATCATCTGGGGAAAGGCTCTGCACTTATATATGATCATGTGGGAGCCAATCCCACAATCATATCAGAATGGCTCTGCACTTACATCTGATCATGTGGGGGGAAATTCCACAATCATATCAGAATGGCTCTTAGCTCTAGGATGAGTATTCCTGGTAACTGACCAGGTGCCTCCATTCTCCTAGAGAATGGCCTTCATCACTTATATCTGATCATGTGGGAACACATCCCTCAATCACATCAGAATGGCTTTGCAGTGATCATGTGGTAACACAATCCACAATCGTGTCATAGCATCTCTGCACTTACATCTGACCATGGAAGGAACCAATCCTCTCACCATGTTAGAAGGTCTCACAGACTCATCACTTCCCCTTGGAAGGAACCTCGATTTAGAGAACACCAAGCTTCTCCCTGAAGTACTCAAACTTCACTCTAGCCAATGGCTTGGTCAACACATCAGCTATCTACTCGTCCATCGCAACATAATAGAGCTTCATTGCTCCTCTCTGCACCATATCCCTTATATAGTGATCTTTGATCTTGATATGCTTCGACTTGTCATGGAACACTAGGTTCTTAGAAAACTTCACACAACTATGTTTGTTGCAACATATACAAGTAGCATCCAACTGGATATCAAACAAATTAGATAGTAGCTTTCTAAGCCACACTGCCTCATAGCTAGTCGAGAAAGATGCGACTTACTCTACTTTGGTTGTACTCACTGCCACACAAGACTACTTCCTACTAAACCAAGAGATCACACCTGATCCTATACTGAAGCAACACCCTGAATTACTCTTCCTATCGATGGCACTGTCTGCCCAATTTGAATCAACATAACCTTCCAGGTTAATCTTCTGATTCACCTCATACTTGAGCCCATAATCAACTGTACCCTACAGGTACCTCAGAATATGCTTTGCGGTAATCAAGTGAACATGTCTAGGATCTGTTAGGAACTAGCTCAATGTGTTCACAGTAAAGAAAATATATGGTCTTGTATTCGTTATGTACATCAAGAACCCAATAATATGATGATACATCGTAGTATCACCCACTTCTGATGAAGCATCACTCAATAGGTTTAGGTTCGATTCCATAGGTGTGGTCATGGCCTTGCAGTCCATCATCCCGAATCTTTTCAAGATCTCTACCACATACTTCCCTTGTCCCAGGGAAATTCCATCCACATTCTACCACACCTCCATGCCTAGAAAGTAGTGCATCATACCCAAGTCCTTCATCTTGAACTCGACATCAAGCTTCCTTTTCGTATCAGCAATCAACTCATCCATACCTATTACAAATAGATCATCTAGATATAGTAGGAGTATCACAGGGTTCCCTTATTCAATCTTGTAGTAAAGATTGGAATCTGATTTACTATTGGTAAATTCCAAACTGTATAGGAGGCTGTCAATTCTGTCGTCCCATGTCTTGGGTGCATGTTTCAAACCATACAAGGCTTTCTTGAATTTACACACATGAGTCTCCCTTTCATGTGTCTCAAAACCGAGTGGCTGCTCCACATACACTACCTCTTCCACTACACCATTCAAGAAAGTAGTCTTGACATCCATCTGGTGTACCTTCCATTTCATCACAGCAGCCAGAGCAAGTACTGAACTGATGGAAGTGTATCTGGCTACAGGTGCAAAAGTTTCTTCATAATCTATTCTTTCTTTCTGGGAGAAGCCACGAGCCACAAATCTTTCTTTATATTTATCTATGCTGCCATTTGCAGCATGCTTGATCTTGTATATCCACTTGGAAGTCATGACAGACTTCCCCTATGGTCTAGGGACAGCATCCCAGACATCATTCTTCATGATCGAATGGTACTCCTTGATCATAGCATCCTTCCATTCTTTCTTTTCTGCCACTTATTCATAGTTGGAAGGTTCTTTATCAATGATGTCACATAACAAGGCTACATAACTGGAGCAGGACCTAGTTCTTTTCCTCTCTCTATGTATTTCTTTTGGAGACCCATATCTTTTTGCACCTTGGATAACCTCTCATACCCATGCATGTTTCCTCTTGTGAGGATTATTCTCTTGGGGTGGATCTAGAGGTTCCCGGGGTTCTTCTATTTCTTAATCTTCATCTTGATTTGTATCGTTCATAGTTGTATCTTGAATTCTGGGTACTTTTTCTCCTTTGGAGTATTCAACTAGTCTCTTTTTGGATTTGTTGAAAGCTGAATCTTCTTCGAATGTTACGTCTCTGCTTATGTCGATCTTCTTGAATCCTGGGAAGTATATTCTGTAAGCTTTCGAGCTTTCACTGTATCCCACAAATATACCCTTCTTTCCAGAAGGATCTAACTTTGTCCTCTTTTCTTTTGGAATGTGTATGTATACAGAACAACTGAATATTCTGAGATGGTTGACTTCTGGTTTCTTGCCGAAAAAGACTTCTTCTCGAGTACTCTATGTGGTGTACAGTTCTGTACATACACTGCTGTTCTGGAAGCTTCTGCCCATAAATGGATGGGAAGATCTTGATCATGAAAAATGGCCCTTGCAGCTTCCATGATCGTTCTATTCTTCTTTTTTGCAACCCCATTATGTTTTGGATTATATGGAGTGGTTAACTCCCTCTTAATCCCCGAATCTTTGCATAATTCATTGAATTCATTTGATGTGAATTCTCCGCCATTATCTAATCGAAAGGTATTGATATTCTTTTATGTGTGGTTCTCGATCAAGGCTTTGAATTGCTTGAACTTGCTGAATACTTCATCTTTGTTCTTCATGAAGTATATCCATGTCTTCCTAGAAAAATCATCAATAAAAGAAACATAGTATACATACCCACTTAATGAACTAAATGACATTAGACCACATACATTGGAGTGAATGATTTCCAAGATTCCTTTTGCCTTTCTCTCGCTACTTGGAAATGTCTTCTTTGTGTTCTTTCCTTTCGTACATCCTTTGCAGACACCGTCATGTTTTGTCTGTATTTCTAGAAGACCTTCAACAACTTTACTTGCAAGTGGTAGTGCTCTGCAGTGCACATGTGCAAGCCTTCTATGACAAAGTTCTTTTGGTTCTACTGAGTTATGAACCAGAGCTTGTTCTGGTTGGCCCTTTAATTTGTATAGACCTCCTTCTTGTTCCCCAATCACTACTAAATCATCAATAGTCTTTCCCTTTGGCCACATAGCCGTCTACAAATGCGACCCTCATGCCTTTTGCATCCAATGCAGATATGGAGAGGAGGTTCTTCTTTAGTCCCGGTACAAACACTAAATCCTTTATCTTCATAGACTTTCCAGAGTCTAGCTTATAGGAGTATTCACCACTACCTTTTATTGGATACTGGTAGTCGTCCCAAAGTTTCACCTTGTGAGGTGACTCATGTTCAGATATTTTCACAAAGGATTCTTTGAATCCCATCATATGTTTGGAAGCCCCACTGTCTATAAGCCAATCATTGCTTCCATGTGTGATAGTTCCTGTGAGAGTGGAAATAAAAACATATTCTCCATCACTTGAAGAATCATCACTTTATTGTCTAATTCTCTTTGTGGAAGGTTCATCATCCTCTACAACATGAGCATGATGTCTTCTCTTATTTCCCTTCTTCTTGTGAGAGCTAATTTTGTTTCTGGGACAATCTCTGGAAAAGTGTCCTCTTTCATCACATGTATAGCATCTGAGTTTAGATAAATGTTTGTTATATCTTCTAGTGTTATCTTTCTGGTGGAAGTGCTTACCTTTGGGGTGATGAAAGTCTCTTCTGCTTTTCTTGGAGTGTATTGTGAGAGCTTGATATTCACTTCCCATCTTTTCTTCTCGAGCTATTATTTGAGCTTCTTCTTGTGAGAATTCTTCCCACAACCTACTAAAATTGACTAGCTTATTTCTTGCACAAATCCCTTGAATGAAGGAATCCCATGATCTAGGTAGACCATTCAAGGTGGTCATCATAATTTATGCATTCTCCACTTCTTCATCTACTGCTTTCAGCTATTCCTTGATCTGAGAGACCCTTGTAAAGTAACACTGTATGTTATTCATATTCTAGATCTTTACATTCTTCAATTGGTTTCTCAGAGTCATCTTTTGATTTATGTTCTTTCCTTCAAATAGTTTGGTCAGGGAATCAAACATAGCTTTAGGTGTCTTTAGGGAGGACACTTGTGGTATGAGGTGATATTTAATTGAATCAGCAATAATCCTCTTAGCCATGACCAATTTATTTTTGTGTAAGGCCTTAGTCTCATCTCCCTCTGGAACTGGAACCTCTTCATTGATGTAAGAGTCCAACTCATTTTCGTCCAGGTAAGGGGAGATCCTATACTTTCAAGCTCGGAAGTTATCAGCTCCCTCAAGATTTTCATCAAGCTTGGTATGATGAGACATCTTAACTGATAACCTCAAATGGAAATATAAAATATTTAGATCTTACGAGGTTAAGATGTTGGAACTGGATTTGGAGCTGAATCTCTGCAGAGCGAGTTCAGGAGCAGATTAGGGTTTGACTTTCTCAGATTTCTGTCCAACCAAAAACTTTTATCTTGATCTCTAAACTTCAAGTTTGAGGAGGATATCAATCCAGGCCTAGGCTCATTCAAAAATTCCACTTCTGTGGAAATCCCTAATTTTCGGCAATAGTGTCGGGTCAAAAACTGAAAAATGCTTAGAATCAAATTCTGTTTCGACAGAAATATGCGCCCTATAGAGGAGAGTCAGTCCAACCTTCTTTTGCTGAAAAAATGCAGAGAGAGATCCAAAAAATAGGAAGCCCTAGTTTTCGTAGTTGCAGAGTGTCTTCTTCTCCGGTTAGCTCTGCTACCATGTTATATTTTTATCATTCAAGCTAGCATTATCTTAGGATCTTTAACCGATAGAAGAACAAGCACAACAATCAAACACAATAGACAATAGACACAAATATTTTCCTCAGGGAAACCATAAAGGAGGAAACCCCACAACTTCCTCAGAGATAGAATCAACACCAAAAGTAAAACCCAAAAAACAGTAAAATGATCTCCCGACAGCTGTAGTCTTTGTCTCAGCTTCTTCTTCACTCTCAGTTATGCACTACAAGTGAGTGTGAGTGAATGTGTGATAAATAGAGGGGCTCACTCTCTATTTATACTAATTATCAACTTGACAATAACTCACTAGGGCTGAATTCTCTAGAAGAGTCTAATAACCCTAGGGTCCCACAACTGCAGGGACTTTAACCCTAGATCAATAAGGAGGGTTACCCTCTATGACTTTACATGACTTGTTTACATTATTGAATCTCCCGATAGGAACATCGGGGCATGACATGACTCAATTACATTACAGATACTTCCTAGATTAAACATTGGGGTACAATACATAAAATATATAAGTGAATACATTCTGAAGTTACAAATACATCAAAAAGGATAATATTTACCATTAATACTTCCAAGAGAGTTATAGAGACAAAAAACAAGAGTAGAATGATTTCTGAATGAAAATTCCAACCTCTGCCTCATCAATTGAGGTCTAATTTATAATGTCATGGCTCTCGGGACCAACCCCAAAACAGATCCCTTTCTCCTTGTTACACCCAAAACTCATCATCAACATGTGATAATATCCTAAACATCCATGTTTTCCCTCATTCCCAAATCTTGAAGTGAAAACCTTGATCTAAATGTCAAATTTGCATGTAAAAACTTAGCACCACTTCTACCCTTAAGCTTAGGAGCAGTACCTTCTTCAACACCACCTGAGTTGTGTTGAAGACAGGTGGTGGCACCGCCTTTCCTCTTTGTTTGAAGAGAGGTTCTACCTAACACCACTCTGTCACCAAGAAGCAGGAGTGGTGCACTTGGTCAAAAGTGAAAAATAGAGACTTCATGAAGCTTCTAGATCAAAAGCTTTGTGGAAGGCCTTATCCCTATTCAACTAGGTCAGTTGAGCTCGAGATCCATGATTTGGGGATGTCCTATCCATATCAGCTACCAAAATATCAACCATCCCTATCCATTTGAGGCCTATATAAACAGCATCATACCCCATGGTTGAGGAGAGAGAAAAGTCATGTTGTCATTTTGACATTCTGGCCTGATTCATTAAGAGTGAGCATAGAGGAGAAAGTTGGAGCTATATGGGATAAAACATCGGTTTGGTGGAGGTGTGCATCAACACTAAGGCACATGTTGTAAACTCTTTCATTATTTATCAATGCAAAGTTGGTTTTCTTCCCATATAAGTTGTCATGTATAATCTTGCATGTTTATTATTGGATTCCTTAGTCACCAATATAGATCTATAGATAATACTTTGGTACTTTTGATATTTTGTGTTTGATGTGTTTTTGCAGGTATCTTCTTGGAGATATTTTTCCATAGGTAAAGGACCACATCAATCTCTGAAGATTGTATTCGAGGTGTCTATAGTTTTTAGGAGAAGTATATCAGCCTTGTTGTGACTTATTTGTTCTAGATCTGAACCATTCAGACCAGAGGAACAACTTCTATCCGTAGAAGGTGCGAAATTCCTGACAACAAATATGGCGACTCTATTGGGGAAGAGCTTCAACAGATTTGATCTTTCTTAGCCTTCGAACACTTGTCTGAATCCAAGCTCCATCTTCTTATCATTTCAATCAGATCTACCATCTGACCTAGTTGGGTTTTGAGTTGATATCATCAGATCTCTTCATACTTGAGCCATCCCAAACTTCTATGCTCTTTATTACTATTGATTTATCTTTTTTGAAGCTCATTTGCCAAATTTTGACTTTGTTTTTTCGCTCTTATTGTGTTTTGGACACTTGCAGGGAACCGCGCTTGTGTAGTGAGCAAAAAGTGGTGCCACCACATGTGCATAGTTATCAAGAAGCAGTACCCCCAGCCTGAGAGCAATTAGTAGGAAGTGGTGCCTCCTCAGAACCGCTCTGTCAACAACCTTCTGCAAGCGATGCCAGGTAGGTTTTCTCCATACCTCTATTTTTCAAAATTTTGCAAAGAAATTTTTGGTTTTTGGATTTTTTGTCTTCAATTGGCATTTTCCAGGATTGTTTGCAAATACCTGAGTGTTTTGAATCTGAAATTTTTGATGTGGTAAATGCTTGTTTGTTAAAATCAAAAGGATAGGTTAGATTCATCATTGTTTTTGGTTATTTTGAAAGGAGTACATGAAAGCTTTAGCTCAATTAGATATCTGCCTACTATTGGATAATCCTGAAAAGAAAGACTTGTTTGATCGGTTTGTTTGTTTCAATTTTTTCGTTAAGATAATGAAGGACTTCATTTTACTCTGAAAAAAGAAATTTTTTGGTTGAGATTCATTTTATCGTTATTTGAGGATGAATTGTTGGACCTCTGATTAGCCTCATAAGCTTTCAGATCTCCATTTTTCTTCCCTTTAGTGCATATTGTCATCTCATCAAAAGAAAAATAATTGGTAGCTTTAAATTTGATCTTTCCAGTTTAATAGAAAAATTGAAAAAATATTGAATATGCCTTTGTGTGCTTCTTGTATTTCTTCTTAGAAACGATATCTTATCCTATCTGCTTGCTTTCAAAAGATTTGATTTGAATAAGTATTGATTGCTTGTATTCTTGGAAAAGAATTGTTTAGTGTAGTTGTTTGAGATGTTTTTGGTTTCAAAGCAAAAGTGAAAAGAAAAATAATCTCTCTCCTTCCCGTAATTAGGCATAATCTAAATGGTAAAATGAATGAACTTGCATGGTTTTACTTTTCTGTCAAAATATTATGCATTCACCTAACCGTCCACTTTAAAATTAATGGTAGTTATAGGTCTAAAATTGTATACAAATTTGAGTGATAGGTTAGAGAAATGTTTGGGCATCATTAAACATAGGAGATGTCATTATTTGTCCGCACTACAACCCGAGACTCGCGCGGTTCTTCCACGTACAGTTGGTATATCGAACGAACTTTCACATACCCTTGAGGTCATATGGAAAGAGAGGCAACATGACAACGATGATTCCTTTACTGAACGAAATGCGGGTTGTATAGCCACGTTGAGAGACTGTGGACTCTTAAAGTTTTTTCGTACACCAGCATGGTATCACATGAGCGACTATTAGAACATATACTCCGGATGTGGAATCCAGAGCAACAGTATTTAGAGGTTGGTGCTCACACATTGACAGTTGAAGTAGAGAACATATACTTCTTGATAGGCCTATCGAGACGGGGTTCTCCCATCTCTTTGACTGGTTCCCATGGAGGGGACATTACTACTCAGGAGTTGATAAACTGCCATTGCATTTCTGGGACCAGGACATCGGGGAAGAAAATTCCCATAAAAGCAGTGGTGGATGGCCCTCTACGGACAATATTGTTTACCATGCAGAGAGTGGTGGGAATCCAAGGGGTACACCAAGCATCTAGAGCGCATATGCTCTACGCCATAGAGGCCATGGCTCCCATAGCTTTCAACTGGGTGAAAGCTCTACTTCCGATCTTCAAGGATCAGTTGACCAAGTGTCGACAGGGGGAGCTAAAGCAATTTGGTTTCGGTTCCATTCTAGCCTATTTCTTTTTCAAGTGAGTTCCACAGATGAGACCCCAGGTGGTATTTACAGAGTTGAGGGCGTGGGACCCTCGCATGCAGAGGTGGGTTCGGATTATGGCCCGTACTGGACTGGGTAGAGGCAAGGTAAATTTTGGTGACCTGTTCTTTCAATGGTTGAGAGATCAGCTCCTCATGGTGGAGGACTATGCATATGCAGACATTGACTTTAGTGGTGACCCTGACCTACTGCTCCCACCTGGTGGACAGTGGGGTGATATCGGTAAGAAACAAAAACCCTAAAATGGAAGTTGTGTTTTTATGTTTTGATGTTTTATATTTTTTATGTTTAGTAACGAGACTTGAATGTTTTCATGCAGACGTCGGAGCCGCATGACTTGGGGGAGCCTCCCCATTAGATAGGTGAGTCGGAGCCCGTTTTTTACCACAAGGCGACAATGTGATAGGGGAGCTAGAGGAGAACCTTGAGAGGTTGAATCTAGACATCCCAGATGGCTCGATCAATGACCTCCCATTGAGGTACCAAAGGCCTACTGCGGGAGTATCGGGTCATTTCAATAGACTGCTATGTAGAGTAGCCCGAGCAGTTATGTGTTACCATGATCATCACCAGTTGATGAGTGCATGATGTATTCACTGAAATCCGATAGATAGCTTCAGGAATTTTGTATGATAATTTTTTACCTGAAATCCTACATGCTTCAGATGAGGTCTCATGACCTATTTTTTGTAAAACATGTTCATATATATAAACTTCTACATGGGTGTTTATATGTCTCAAATGGTGAATGTATTTTATATGAGTTTTATGTGTCTTTTATATTTTATTTACAATGAACCATGTTTGATTTTCATGTCATGAATGGGAAATATGCCAGTCTAGGATGTAATTTTCCAATGAGTCGGAAACTGCATTATGTTCCCTAGGGATATGCCTATAGATAATAGTTTCAAATGACCTTTCTAACAAACGTACCCTCCAGAAGAGACAAAGAAGCATAGGATTCCTAATGGTATATACATGGTTTAGATGACAAACCACAATTTGTGAGTCCATCAAGACTACCAAGTTGCGAACATATTGAGAGGCAGCTTCAGTCAGAAGACCTATGACTGCTTGATACTCAACGATATTTTTGGTACGGGACCAATACAAACCGCTCATGAACTAACCAAATTGTAAGCTGGGGAATAGATAACCCAAGCAGCTGAGGAAAGATTCAAGGTGTGGTAGAAAGCCACATCAGTGAAGCCGTAGAAATCCATCTGCTCTGCACGACCAAAACATGGTATAAACAGATACAGACACTAAACTCAAAACCATATTGAAAATACTTAAGCACACTGAAAGTCAGGTAATATACATATATACAAGATACTAACCAATAAATATCTAGGCATACTACCTCTTCAAGTACAACCCATTGTGAGTTTTTCCTAAGGGGATTCCATCATAGTCCACGAGCTCATAGGCCCCTTTCTCTAAAACTTTGGAAATAATGAAAGGACCATACCACATGGATTCAAACTTCCCTTTTCCTAGTTTGTCATATCTTTGACAATAATTCAAAACTAGGTCACCCTCATTAAAAACATGAGGTTGGATAGACTTGTCATATTGCGCCTTGACCCGTTTCTTGTGTGCCTCATTAGCTAAGGAATCATCTCTTCTAGTTTCATCAAGTTTATTCAAGTATAGAAATCTCTCTTCCTCTGTGGAAGTGTCTGGGATAAGTTCGATAGCAAGTTTCAAGGATGGAATCTGACATTGAATCAACAAGACAGCTTCTAGTCCATAGACAAGCTGGAAAGGTGTGAAACCAGTAGTTGTTTTCATCGAATTCTTGTAATCCCAAAGAGCGGAGAAAAGGATATGGTTACAGTTGGATTTATGGTCTCCAACCATCCGACGAAGCATCATTTTCAAAACTTTGTTAATGGCCTCCACCTAACCATTAGATTGTGGATAACAGGGCGTAGAGTTTTCATGATGAAAACCTAGCTTGGAACTTAGTTCCTCCATCATTTGATTACAGAAATGTGATCCGTGATCAGTAACTATGGACTGCGGTACTCCAAATTTCGCTATCACATGATTGAACAGGAAGAGAGCGATAGTCTTACGATCCTCTGCATATGTAGGCATGGCCTTAGCCCATTTTGTAAAATAGTCAATGACTACGATGATGTAACCATGCCCCCCAGCTGAGGTAGGATTACAATGCATATAATCAATCCCCCATTTGGAGAAAGGGATAACAACAATGACAAGGTGTAACGGAGCAGGATGAGTGTGCTTTTTCAGATAAAAATGTTGACAGGGTGGGCATTTCTTAACAGCCTCATGACAATCTTTAAATACTGGAGGCCAGAAATAGCTAGCGCAAAGGATTTTCTGGGCTGTAGCCATCCTAGATAAATGACCGCCACATGATCCGGAGTGGCAATCATTCAAAACTTGTTCAGCTTCCTCGTGGGTAAGGAATCACCGGAGAATGGAATCGATACCACATCGATACAAAGTGTCATTCAAGATGAGGTAGTATTTTTCCTGGTGACGGATTTGACGGTGATCGTCACAGGATAGAGTGGGCTGAAACCTTTGTGTCTGGAGATAAATGAGCAAATATCCATACCATGGGTCAATAGTGCTTATCAGGATTAGGAATTCATCCGGGAATGAATCACTGGGCTTATATTCCGTCGAAGCATAGGGAAGATCACACATGAGCTTAGCAAAGGCCAAGGATTTATTTGATGTAGCTTTGGAAAATTCTAGATCAAACTCTTGTAGGATGACTATTCATTGGAAATACTTGCCCCCGAGCACCTGACAATTCAGGATTTAATACATAGGGTTCTGGTCTGTCAATACGGTGGTTGTGCGAAGCAAAATGTAGTAACGAAATTTTTGAACAGTAATGACCGTGGCTAATGTTAATTTCTCCACGTGTGAATATAGAGTTTCAGAATCCATGAGATTCTTACTAGCACAGTATATCACATGCTCCTAACCATCGGGATTCTCCTACACTAAAACCATAGCGATGGTAGTGGTGGAGGCAGCAATGTATAGGAGAAAATCCTTTGAATAAGCTAGGGGGTGTATCACGGGTGAATGAGTCAGAGCATGTTTGAGATTATCAAAGGCACGTTGGGCTTGGTCATCCAAAAATAACAGAGTGTCCTTCTTAAGGAGATGCATATAACCGTGTGTTTTCTTTGCAAAATTGCACATGAAACGACCAAGAAAGTTTGTCTTCCCTTGCAAACTTTGGAGTTCTATAAGGTTGGTTGGGGCTGGTAGAGCTAGAATAGTGGAAATTTTCAATGGATCTATCCAGATGCCATCTTTAGAAACCACAAAACCTAACAGGTGTCCCGTCTCAATGCAACAAACACATTTATGAGGATTGATCCATATGTTATAATGACGACATCTCAGGAAAATGTCTCTAAGATGACCAAGGTGGTCCTCCCATCACTGTGAATGAGATGGGAGGTCATCAAGGTATGGTTCAACAATATGTTTTATATCATGAAACACATAGGACATAGCATGCTGGAAAGTGGCTCCAACGTTTTTCAGGACAAAATGGTAACTTCCTATATGTAAAGGTTCCCCATGGGAAAATGAATGTTTTCTTATGCTGATCGGTGGATAAAATATCAATCTGATTATAACTTGAAAAACCATCTATGAATGAGAATATGACACTATCGGCACAGTTGTCGATAATCTGGTTGATATGCGGAGTGGGAAAGTTGTCTTTAGGACAAGATTTGTTCAAATCTCTGAAATCGATGCAGACTCTAAAGATGCCCTGCTTTTTATTGACAGGGATGATGTTTGATACCCATTCCATTAGGGGTATGAGATAAATAAACCTTGCTTTGAGAAGTTTCTCTATTTAAGCTTTGATAGCTGTGGCTTTCCGTGGATGGACTTGCGTTAGTTTTTGCCTGATAGTTTTTGCAGCGGGATAGGTTTTTATTTCATGGACCACAATGGATGGGTCTATCCCCGACATTTCTTCATAAGACCAGGAAAAAACATCACGGAATTCTTTGAAAAGTGCTCTGTATGCTTCAAATTCTTCTGCTGAGCAGTTCTTCCCAACATGAACATGCTCAAGGGTACCAAAATTGGCTGATATGTCAATTGGATTTGTTTGAGTAATGTTGCATAGGTTTCCTTCAGAATCTGTGTCTTGGAACAATATGGGAGTTTGAGGTGTGTTGACAATATAAATGGAAAAAAGGGATGCAAAATCATGGTCTACCGAACTGGTGTTGGGGAGGAACGAGGATATATGATGATGATCCTCCCATATAGGCTCATTCATACTCATGAGCTCCATAATGGACTCATCAGAAGGAAAAGTCTGGGAGAGATAATCCAGAATAGGAAGAGAGGGTTCTAACCAGTAGGGTAGGTGGTAAGGGTCCGAAGTCACCAGATGAAGCTCATCAGTGTGGTCATTGGAAAGGGTTTGGATAACATTGTACATTTCTTCATGAGGACTCAACAAGGTGGAATCAATAATTTGTTTTCCCTTTGGATCATAATCAAATGCTGAAATCATAATTATTGTCACCGTGTCTGTGTTAGGAGGGTTTGAGGGAAAAATCCCCATAAGGGACGAATCCTTCAGCATTCCTACCCCAATCAACTGGTAAGGAGGAGGGGACCGACCTAACATGGGGATGTTATTAGACGTAGAGGTAGTAACATCTGGCATACAGAAATCGAGCTGGTCAATGGTGACAATTATCCCTATATGTAGAAATTGGACAGTTTGAAATATTGTTGAAGCAACAACAGTCATGGTGTAAAACCAATTTCTTCCTAAAAGGAGGTTGTAATCTAGCGGGGCATCTACTGCTTCCACTTGAATAGAAACAAATTTGCACCCAAGCTCGACTAAAAGGGCTGGTATGAGACCATGGGGTTGGAAACCTCATCCTTCAAAGGCTTTCAGAGTCGTAGGTGATGTTACAAGCTCAGGAGAGCCAATAGCTTTCCAACAAGATAGGGAGAAAATCGAAGTTGAAGCTCCTTCATCTAAGACAGTTCTAAAGACCTTCTTTCTGACTACTTTCATTATGATTTGGAAAGCAATTTTGTGAGGTAGTCTAGACTTATAGTTCTTGACATTGAAATGAATCAAACTAGAATTGTCCAGGTCTAAAGCTCCTAATGCAGTTAACAAGTTTTTGTGCTGTGTAGTACAAATTTGGAGTACTTCCAAGGTAGACATCGCACATGGTGCCTGAGCAAGATCTTCAACTACATTATGAAATTGAGAAGCTCAGGAATTAGGGTTAAAAACAACCTTCCTAAGAGTACTCTTGGGTGGACGCAAAACCATGTTGAGATTAGGTTTCTCGATGGTTAGGGGAACAGTAGACGAGGACTTGGGCGAACTAGTAAAGGGAGCTTTTCCTGAAGAAGAATTGTCTTCTTTCTTGTCTACGGGTTTGTCATAACTCTGAATTTGAGTTTGCAAACTAATAGTATCTGAGGACATCATGCGAATTTACTTTGAAGAACTAGAGTTTCCTTGATTAGACATGTGGTCTATCAGTTGTTGTTGAGAGGGAAAAGGATCCATGGGAACTGCTGGCGCGGGATTAGTTTTCAAGAATTGGGTGATCTCGTCGTGATGAGGACACTCTTTTGTGAAATGGTCACCTCCACATAGCAGACATGGATATTTCACTTTTATTTTCCCTTTATCGTTCTCGTTGATGGTTGGTTCTGGATTCTCCTGTTGGTTTCCAGGTTTTTTGTTTTTAGCTTTACCTTTCTATTTATTGTTGCTGGGCGTTTGAATACTCTGAATGGAATTGACCTTGGAAGAAACCTTGGGTGTTGAAGGAGTGGGGGTGGAACTCTGGGGTTTCTTGGTAGGTTTTGTTGTCGATGGGGACTGGATTGAACCAACAATCCCATCAATAGGGGTTTCTGCTGGTGGCTTGGCAGGATCGGTGCTTGGGCGAGGAGCTTGAGGGATCAAGTCATAAAATGTTTCGTACTGGGAATAGACCAAGTCCAGATATTGGGCTCGACTAATGGCTTGCTCTTTAGTAATGACAGCACCCATAGCCACATCTTGGGTGATTGGAGGCAAAAAAGATTTAGTAAACCAATCAGCTAACAACTGATTCAAGATAGGAGCCTTAAAAAGTCTTCTCCATCTTCTCCACTCATGGATATGATTGGATATGTGGGTGGAGGTGTTCTGTCACAGATAATTTAAGAGATATGTACTTGTTTCATAGTGAATAGGAATCTGAAAGTGTGTAAGAGACAAAGTTTCCAACGAGCCAAAATCCACAAATGAATGTTGCGGAAGTTCAATGTACCATTTCGTTGCAGTACCCATCAAATTTCGCTGGAAGAGTCTTAAACAAACTGAATCATCCATAAGGGAGTTTGAAGAACACCAAAAATTGAATGTCATGACATGGTTTTTCAGATCATCTCCCTACTTTCCATCGAACTTTGGAATTTCCGATGGTAACTTTACCGGAATGGGAGGCCACGAGGGGTTATGTTGAATGGGATCATTAATCAACTTGGACAAATTAGGCAAGTCCAAAGTTGTTAGGAAAGGTAACTGATGATTAGGTTGCACATACTGGTAATATTGATATGGCATATAAGTACCAGTAGGACCATAAGTAGACTAATAGATAGGTTGTTGTGATGAAGAACCACCAAAATATCTGCCCGTGGGGGTTGATTTTCGGGATCAAGACTGTTAGAACCACCGGAGCCTCTAGGAGGAGGACCACCAGGACCACCTGGACCACCAGGAGGAGGACCTCCTGACCCTCTGGGACCCTTAGGAGGTAAACCTCCGGAGCCTTCGGAACCACTAGGAGGAGGCCCCCCTGACCCTCTGGGACCCTTGGGAGGTAAACCTCCGGAGCCTCCAGAACCACTAGGAGGAGGGTCACCAGACCCTCTGAGACCATTAGGAGGGAAGCTACCAGCCCCCCCCAGGACCACTAGGACCATTAGGACCATAAGGAGGAAAGCTACCAAGCTCCCCAGGACCATTAGGCCCCCCAGGGGGAGGACCTCCATAAGGTGGTCCTCTGGCACCCCCCACAGTATGTATAGGTATCCCTCCCATAGCTGGCATGTAGGACTAGTTAGGTTGCCCCCATGGCATGAAAGTATTACTAGGATATGGAATTCCAGCATCAGGCATTCCTGTAGGTTTGGGTTGGTAATTAATGTTTCCTACAGGTACTTGATTTGCTGTGTAACCATACCCCCAAGAGGTTTGATTGGTTATAGGTTGTGCCCCCAAGGGCTGACCTGAACTGGATGGGGGTTTAACCACATTTGTGTGGGTAGGAGGGACATAAACTATAGATTGCTCTATACTAGAGGTCTGCCCATGACTAGCTACAATTCCAGTGACAGATAACATAGGTCGTGCCGGGGGTTTCCCCCCGGCACTAGAAGGTATTGATGAAACAGGAATTGAATGTTGAGCCCTAGCTGTGGAAGACCTGAGAGGATTTGGAACAGACATAATATGGGAGGTGGTGGGGTTGGGAGGTTGCCCTGGATTATGTGGAGTCATAGTGCGATCTAGAATAGGTCCAATGGGTCTCATAGAATCAGCAAGTAAGCGATATCCCATAGGAAAAACTTCTGAATGAGGTGGTGGTGTACCCAATATGTTATCTATTTTCTTCTCAATTTTTTGTGCATAGAGAATAGCTACCTGGTATTTTCTATGTTATTCTTCATTTGGTGAAACTTCTTCAGAAGAGTTTAAATGGGTGCCAAACAAGGCAATGGCTTGTCCTACAGAGGTATCCCAAAATGGAGCATTGGGACCATAATCTGGATGGAATGTATCATCAAAATGAACTTCTATGGGAGAATGGAATGAAGTATTACCCCGAGAAGGTTGTTGGACCAAGGGATGTGCATGCGAATGATATGGATCTTGGCTTTCTGCAACCACATTTTCTCCCACTTGGGAGTTGGTAGTATCTCCTTGGTCGATATCTTCCATAGGATTTTCTCTTGAAACAGGAATAAAATCAAGTGGCAAGCCCCATACTCTTCTGGAATATCTTAATTCAGCCAGTTTGTACAGTTCCTATCTAACCTAGGGTCTCAAAACTAAAAAACACACCAAAAAATTTCCCTACTCAAGCTATAGGAAAAACAAGCAAACTTAAATGACAGGAGGAGTCTAGATAGTCAGGTTGTTAGGGTACACAGGGTACTCCCAAAGGACCGAACACCAAGAATAGCCGCTTCACATAAACAGATCATAGATCAATACACCAATGTTTGTCACGTGGTTAAAACCCTCGAGAGGGAAACAGTCCACGGCCCCGGCCAAATAGCTACTCGGAGCAATTTATT
>LPNX011234175.1:1160-43500 GCA_001517045.1 Pseudotsuga menziesii
TCTCCCAGTGAAAAGATCTTGTTATAATGCTAGCTTAAATGTTGAAAAACTAACAAGATCGAGTTTTTTACTTGCAAGGCCCAATTACAATTCAAGCATGCACAATATCATAACATTAAAGATTTGTTGGATATATTTACCAAATCTTCCATTTGCAAATCTTTAAAAAATATTTTGTAATCCCTACTTTTGTGGGAAATTTGCCTCTTTGTATCTTTGTAATTATTATTTAAAGGGACTTAGATCTCAAGGAAGGAGGAGGGAACAATAGTAGAAGAAAGACCATCAAAGGGAAGAATTGGAGATACCCTGCATTTTGAGGAATTGTAATTTTTTGCATTTTTAATAAAATTCAGTTAGCTTCTCTCTATCTCTCTTTGTCTTATTTATCAATTTTCTTTGATGAAATCTTGGTTTCTCTTTTAATCTTTGATAAAATTCTGTTATATGTTGTATGATTATTAAATACATTGACCTATGTGTCGATTTCTCATCACTCAATTTATGTGTTAATTATGTCTTAAATGAATTTCTTTATTTAATTCATATATTTATTGTTGCAACTATTTAAAAGTCATTTGCATTAAATGCTAATTTGTTAATTAGCATTTCATTGATAGAAGGATCAGATGTTTAAATTATTTAAATGAAATAACTCAATTTTAAATGTCTTGTTTATTTAAAGTTGATATTGTTCCGCCTTTTATAATCATCTTTCATAGTTTCAGCTTAATCACGTAGATCAATTTACTTTGTCACCACAAATCTTTCATATCTTCCACACAACATTTGGATCTATCCACACAATTCCAACAAAGGCCTGATATCCATAGGATTTAGTCACACCAAACAATTTGGGAATAAGGCTCCATCCTCCACTTGGCCCATGTACTCTTCTATGAGTTGATAGTTATTCTTCTTGGTACTATACGCAATGTAAACTGTTTGAGTTCGAGGTGGCTTCACCTGAGCATAATGTAAACTGTTTGTATTGTATCGTTTATATTAAACAATATTTTGTTTATATAAATACAACATTACCATGATTAATATGCAATGTATAATATTTCGTGTATTATCATTTGTATTGTTATAACTGCGAGTTGTCTAGCTTGAGTAGTAACCCTATGATCGGCAATTACTTATATAATTTATATAATTCTAGATTATATAGAGAGATATTTGAATAATTAATTGAAAAACAACTACTAGCATGACAACATCCATAATAATCTAACTCATCGTATTTAGAACAAATAAACACTTCATCTTATTTAAAACAAATAAACACTTAGATATTTTCATATCCTTCTTGAGAAAATAATCACGTATTTCAAATTCTAGGGTTAGGGTTAAATGTTTCTCTTAGATACGAGAATAAAAAACATTTATTTTTTCAAATTATTTTAAGTAATTAAATCAGCCTGAACAACTAAAATACATTTAAACATATTTAAGGTATTAAGATACCTTCAGTTCTCAATGTATAAAGCACAAGTACCTAACCTCCTTATATCCAAATGAATGGAAGTGAAGCCACTCCCAATAACCTAGAAGTCATTAGGTCAATAATGTTTAGACTAATATATATATCTAGGCATTTACTAACTAGATCTATCTTGCAACAACAAGTAACACATTGAGGAAATGAGGAAAATCTTCTCCCTTTCTAGATAGTACAATAATGAAATCAATGCAGTCACCCTTTATGAGTCGATACCATAGATCAAATCTCAATTTTAAATGCCTTTTTTCCATGATTTGTGTGATGGTTAGCTGGCACGATAGCTTATTATTCCCATTGAAGGATTTATCCTACCCAAAAAAACTTGAGGCAAAAATCTATTAAAAGGGGGTTAGTCTTGGCAGTAATCGGATGATAAAATAATTACCCTCTCCTTCTTATGGGATTTCTATATATGCATGAAGTTATACATATCAGCTTACTATTAGTATAGCCACCCTTCTAGATAGATCAAATCTAAATTATAAATGCCTTTTTTCCATGCTTAAATGATGGTTAGCTGACACAATAGCCCATTATTCCCATTGAAGGATTTATTCTACTCCAAAAACTTGACGTAAAAATCTATTAAAAGGGGGTTAGTCTTGGTAGTAATCGGATGATGAAACAATTACCCTCTCCTCCTTATGGGATTCCTATATATGCATGAAGCTATACATATGAGCTCACTATTGTTATAGCCACCCCTAATTCATATATAAACCTCATTAAAAAATATAGTATAAAATATGCATTTATACTAAATTACCATTAATATTATTCATTCAATAATAGTTTTAAATTTGGTGCATTAAAAATGTGTTAACCACTTCAAAGTGCCCTATTTTAATGAAGCACACAATATTTGTTGCACCTATTATTTTAGCATGCACCATCTACAAGTCAAGTCTCACTAGTGTGGTTGGTATTCGAGGATTTCCATTTGTTAGGTGGCACGGAGTTCAAAATTTGGCAGTGGTGGAAGGAGACACTAAAAAAATCCATCCATGCTAAGGGTCGGTGCGGCCAAGGCTATGCACAATCCTCAGGTGCATTTGATGGCTTAGATGCCCTTGGGTCATGGTTTCTTAAACCACATCCCAGTACCACAAGTTAGGGACATTCATGCAAAAAAAACATGCACCATGTACAGTGCTATAAACTTCCATATTGACATTGATGCATTCCTATTAATAAATGCATTGTAAAGTAATATTTTCTAGACATGGTAACATACTGTGAGAGTGAGGCACGTGCCCTACTAATACATTGCACTTAGAATGTCTGATAGTATTGTCTACAATGTGCTTAGCCATCCCTAAATGCATCGATACATACAATGAATTGAACAAAATTATTGAATGCACAATTCCATCTATAAACTAATGTATGTAGTCACTAACTTTGGCACCCATGGAATAATATGTATCACCACTACATGGTGCTACTAGTCCTTGTCAATGCACTACAAATAGTAGGCACATTCAAAATCTCAAGGAATGCACAAAAGTGAAATAGTAACACCATTGATGGTACATTTAGTCATCCTCATGTGTATGCCCATGGTGCAACAACTTTGTATTGTGTTAAAGCATTTAATTGTGTCGGTTAAATACTCTATAACGCTAAATAGTTATCTACATCAAAGCAGTGACACGTCATTAACACAATCAAATTTATCTAGTCGATGTGTCATCTTGATAGAATAACTCTTTTGTCAATGTCCATTGAGTCTCCCATCTATGCATCGCCATCACAAAACATAACTATCTACATTTTATGGTGTACATGCATGGGTATTCTACCTAACTTTCAGTGCTCCATAAAATTTAGTAGCACATCAGATAGCATGGTAAATAAGGGTACCAACCATTTTCACATTATTGGTGTCCTTCAAATTCTAACAAGCTTTGCAGATGGTGCAACATTATATAGTTTGTGAATGCCACGAAAGGGTCACACTAGCAATATTTTTAAAAAAATGGAAATAAAATAAAATAACACAATTTACAAACTAAATTGGAAATTTTAAATTGTGGAAAAGTAAATTAAGATGTAGCAAATAAATTGCATGGTTTCATGTTCATTGCGAAGCCATGGCTCTCAAGGAAATCACAAATCAAAATTGAGAGGAGTATTGAAAAAGTCAAAACAAAATAGAGTTCATTATGGATTAGGATGGTAAAATCTGGCCAAAAATATTTTACATGCAGTAGAGTAATACTTGCGGTTGTGTTGTAGAGTAAGAGAGTAATAAAGTGGTGTGCGTTTATCAAGACATGTCATTGCAATTCTCTGTTTGATGAGCACTTGTGTGATTATATATTTAATATGTACATGTGGCAATTTTTGAAAATGTCATGTTTTCCAAAATTCTAGTGCACGAGGCCACTTTTTAAATTATTATTTGCAACGTGTTTAGATATATAAGAGCATCGTCACATGTGTTATCATAGAGCATGAGTGCACCTTATTATTTTTAGGCATATCGAGTAGAAAATATCTATGAAACCCTGTGCCAACGAACCTCTGCTAAAAGTAGAAGAAACAGAAGTGCTTCTATAAAAAAACTTCTGCAAAGCATGTTTTCCTTGTAGTGATGTAGGCATCTAATCTTGTAACAAAATTCCCTCTTATAAAATTCAAGAACAAGACAATTCAAAATTCTTATCAATCCAAAAATCTAATTAAATTTTTAATGATTTAAATAAATTTGAAAATAAACAAAACCATCATTTTAGTACATACAAAACTTAAATCATAGTGATATCTCAAATTTATATAAGATGTTATCAAAATCTTAAATAATAATAATAATTGCCCTCCATAATTAGCCTATTCTTACTCTATAATTCATGTATCTCATTGTTGAGTTGTTAATTTGGATACATTCAATTTTGTTAGACATTTTTTTAATGTTGTAACATATACATTTTTTCCGGGAGAAAAATAGCAGTTCCGTGTTATTCATTTGAATCAAAGGTAACATGTTTTCTGCATCAAGTTCAAATACATGGGAGCCCACAGACTCTCAAGAGTTCAGCAATCAATACATAACAGAGGATAGACCATGAGTCTACAATAACAACAAGTTCAGAGGTTCAAGTGTCCAATCACCAATCCATGAAGCACCTAGTAGCAGAGGTACAAGTCATAACCCGTATAGCTTAGCTAGGGAGGCACTCCTGGGAGTTCAAGAAAAAAAAAGAATGGACAATGACATCTAAAACACCATAGTGTGTGTCATCAATACAAGCCAACCAGTGGCTGATAATCAAGTCAATGGCTAATATAGATGAAAGGAGCCATTACCACTGCATTCACCTTATGTGAGTTCCATAAAGTGTAGAAACCCAAAATCCAGATCAAGTGCCTCCTTAGATAAGTCATCCGCTTTATTATTGTATTCTATGTATACATGGGTGGCTTTGGGATGAGAAAAGGAAGCTTGAAGGGCTCTGATATTACAGCACCAGCCTTCAAGTTCAAGTGTTGATAGGTCAGCCTGTCCATTAAACCAGTTTATGATTGTTGAAGAGTCTCCTTTAATGTGAAGATATGGTAGCCCCATCATTTTTGCAAAGGTCAGTAATACCCAGAGAGCAAGGAGTTCTGCTCAGGTGTTGGTGCTATGGCCACATCCCATCTTTACACAGTAAATGAGATCATTGCTGATCATGAGGTAAATACTAGCACCACCGATTTTATTCGCTGAGGCCCCATCAAAAAAACCAATGAGATATGTAAAAACCTGATGCAAGACATTCAATCTCTTGTTAAGCTTGGGAAAAGTATTCACAATATAGGTTTAAAGTTGTTCCATAATATTAAAAATAATCAGTTTAGTTACAAGTTTTCGATCCTCAAGAATACCTATGTATTGGGAGTGGAATAAGTGAAGTAAAACTTTTTGTTGGATATGATAGATTTGGCATGAATACCAGTTGATACTTTTTCTTTGTAGCCTTTTAAAATGAAATTACTAGCTGATACCTTTTTTTATGTACCCTTTGAAATGAAATTCGCTTTAGAGTTTGTGCTTTTCGTTGAGCTCCTCCAAAATGAAATTTACTTTGGAGTTTGTGCTTTTCTTTTACTTATTTCTTAGGTCATGTGTGTTCTTCTTTTACTTCTTTATTAGGTCATGTGTAAAGTGTAAAGTGTAAAGTGTAAAGGAAGAATGTTGATTACCATGACACCTCCACCACCACAACTTGTTGCCTTAACGTCCGTGAGCAAGTTCCAAAGATTTTTATATTAAGATATTATTGGGTTGAATCTTTTCCTTTGACTTTGTAGTTGTGTGAATTTCAATTTATTCTCGCTTTGCAAATTGTTCGAACCATTGCTTCATCGACATGGTATTTAATAATCATTCGCATAAATTTAGTAACATTTTTTTATAATTATTTTATTTTTCCTAATTTGATGGTCAAAATATTAACAATATCACCTAAACCACACACTTCTAGTATATTATAAATAAAATATTTATTTGTTTATTCATTACATTAAGTTATATTTTTTATACTTAATATTTGAGTTTTTAATGCTTTAAAGTTAAGTCAATATCTTAATATAATTAAAATTGATTTATAAAAAATAAATATATTATATAATAAGATATAAAAAAAACATATTATATAATGAAATTAACATTGTGAAACCATAAGTCTGAACAGGTGTGTCTTATTAGCGTCGATAGATATGATGTTACTTGTTGTAAATGGATGTTAGGAGATCAAATCGTACCCAGGTTTACCTGTGTCCTATGTTTTGTGGGTGTGGGGCATCTAAGGGTATAGTGGTAGCGGGAATGGATCCATAGACCTTGTGTCACGTGAGTACCAGCCCAGCCCGAGTTATTGATCCCCTAGTTACAAAAAAAAACATCGTGAAATCATAAAATTATGGCATTACAAAAAAATAACATTATTCATTATTCTACATGTTCAAAAGAAAGCCATGCATAGTTTTTTTTTTTGTATTTTCAAATTGAAGAGGGTAAATGTAGTGTTTTTAAATGAAATGTTTAAAGGTCCTTATTTTTTTTAGGTATTTTCAAATTGAAGAAGGTAATTGCAATGTTTTAAAATCAATTTTTAGAATTGGTAATTATAATTAAAGTTTAATATGGTAATTATAATGTTTTTAGTGCAGTGTGTAGAATTATTTAAATTTTGAATTGTTCAAAATATTAAAAATAATTAATGATATAATAATTGATTAATAAAAATATAATTACATTTTGTATGTAAATTTATATGCATCTTAAGTTGAAACCAACCATAAAACCATACAAGAACTTAAGTGAGTTTATGTCACAATCATTTTACAAATAAAAAATATTTCCATACATAAGATCATTCTTTCATATACTATCATATATATACTCATTTTCAATTTGTTTTTTCCAAAAAAAAATCATCACTAAAAATAGATCTATGTTATGTTCTTTCTTTTCAACATATAATCTTGAGCATAAAATTTCATATAGTTGTAAAACATATAAAATCATTTCATTTGAATTTAACACGTCTTATGTTAAAGTCCTCTCATACAGAGGAAACAATTATATCTTCCTTTCAATAAATATTCATCTTAAGCAAACTCCATATTTCATTAGAACAAAAAAAATTATTTCACCGTGTTCACAAAAAGGAGCATGCTTGTAAGAATTTGATATATCATTTAGGATTTCTTCAATGCGACATTGTCTTTCCTTTAATAGCATACTAGCTTTTACCAAATCATCATCTAGTGTATTACATTCATGAAATATATGTTAGAAATGAATTATATCCACCATTTGCTTTAATCTTTGAGTCTCTTCCAATAGTGGGACTAAGGGACTAGTTGCATTGTGAGAAACCTATTTTCCCCTGTAATCCATCGTATAATGAGCTTAGAATCACCAAATATTTGTAGATAATTTGTACGGTTCTCGGTATCTAGCCACCAAAGGAGACGAAGAGCACTTAGCTTCACATAATTATCTGTTCCTGAACCAAGTCAAACTTTAAAACGAAAACAATGCTTCCTTGAGATATGTAGAATCCCTCCAGCACCTCACCTCCTCGGATCACCCCCAGCAACCCCATCAAAGTAGGACCATGGCTTAGTATCAACAAAGGATTCCTCAACTACTTGACGAGTCTTGATCTGCACTTTATCTTGAGGAAAGAAACTAAGAATGCTCAAACTTTGAATTTAAGCACATTGAATATGAAGAATTGTTTTATCTTCAAAACTATTAGCATTCTGAGCTAACCATGTCCCCCATGTTACAATCAAAGGAAGAGATCTATACTCCAAAGATTCATATGAATTCCAATTCTTTAAAAAGTCTTCCACAGTGTCCCCTTTCCATATATTCTGCATTTTTATTTTCGTTTATATTTTAGACCAAACTGTCATGGAATAAGGACACTTTAAAGCTATATGAAAGTTAGTTTCTTCATCATTTTTGCACAGATAACATCTTCTAGGTATTTCTATGCTTTTTCTTTGTAATACATCCCAAGTTAAAGGCTTATTAGATAGAAGAAACTACATGAAAATATTGTTTTTTAATACGCAATTGTATTACCACACCATCCTCCTCCACCAACCAGTCTCATCACTTACCTTATCCTAAAATAAATAAATGTAACCATATATTGGTGAGTAAGCCACAGTAGGAGAATGCATCCAAACCAATCTGTCACCGCATGCGTAAATCCTGATATTGCCATTATTTAGGATTGCAATATAATCTTTCCAAACTTCTTTATCATTTCCTTCAAACACCATCTCTTTAGTCGATTTCCATCAGTGTCCTCTGATCGAAGATGAATTATGATCAACAATACTTTGCAAGGATGTGAATCCATGTTCTCTAAGGAAATTTATCATATTCTCTGGCAAAGTATACCTTTGGTTACATCCAATCCATGGATCTGCACCCAAATGCACAAATGATCCATTCCCCACCTTCCAGGTTAAACCAAATCCTATGATATGGAACGCCCATATGACAAATTTCGAACATAAATAAACAATATGATGAAACTTGTTCACCTTTCTTACCTAGTCAAGGATTGTAAGAGGATAAATATATCTCTCGCTAACTATGTGAACCCATAAAACATCTCTCGTGATCAGTTTCTAGACATGTTTTGCTACAAGGGAACTATAGAAAAGAGCCAAGATCTTAAAGCCCTAACCACCATTATTTTTTGGTAATGCCAACGCTTTCCATTTGATCCAAACCATACCTTGATGTTCTATACAAGCTGACTATAAAAACATGTAGCATGGTTTCCTAATCTTTTCAAGTACACCTACAGGGATCCAGAAATACATTCAATAAGTTGATATCGCTTCCAACACAAACTTTACCAGAATCATTCCCCCCCCTTGATAACCATTTGTGAGTCCAATTTGATATTTGAGCTTTCACATTTTCCAATAAGCCAGTCCTAGTCCTTTATAACATATGAAGTTGGCTTAAGTTTCAATCCTAGATATTTCAGCCCATCTTCAATAGGATAAACATAGCAAGGAAATAAATCCATGATATCTTTATGCTCATGTTATTTTATACCAAATACCAACAAGGTAGATTTCCCATTATTTACCTTCATTCCAGACGCCAAACAAAAACATGCAAGTATCTCTTGTATTTTCTTCATGTCCTTTAAAGTGTCATTAAAAAAAAAATCAACATGTCATCAACAAACAAGATATGCATTAGTCTGAGCCCGAACGGGTGTGGCTCATTGGCGTCGGGTGATATGAAGTCACTTGTTGTAAAGGAGGTCACGAGATCAAATTCCACCTGGGTTAACTTGTGTCCCATGTCTTGCGGGCGGTTGTGGGGTACCTAGGGGTATAGTGGTAGCAGAAATGGATCCCTGGACCCTGTGTCACATGAGTACTAGCCCAACTTTAGTTATCAATTCCCCTAGTAAAAAAAAGATATGCATTAGTCTGTTATCACCTCCGAAAGATATACCTGATATGAGAGCTATAAAAGTAGAATTAAAAACCACAGTAATTTTCGAGAGGCTTTAGATTCTTCTATAACTAATAGGAAATCGTTACCCAAAACATAAAAAAGACAGTTGAAAAATCAATTGGGATATGATCTAATCCCAAGCTTTTATCGAGTTTGAACGACCCCAACAAATCTTTTATATCATTCAAGGTTACCCCTTCCATTAACATTCCATTATCATCTTCACTCACAGAGGATGGAAACAATTGTATTATCTTCACTATTTCTACCACAAAAATATTTTCCTTTACAAGTTATAAAATTGATGTATACCTATAATTACAATATCTTCAAAACCTTCAACATCAATGCATACATTTGTCTTTATATTCCAAATAAAATTTATAATTTTTTCTATAATATACATAATAAAACAATTATTTTATATTATCATCCCCACATTCCATTCAAATTACCTTACTTCTGACTTTTCATTCTTAACTCATTTTCACCATCAACCAATATTGTCCTTCCTCCTTTTGAATTCCAAAACGTATAGTTCCATTCTTCAAATAAATACCCAAAACCCCTTTCATGAAACTTTTCCAAAAGAAAATGTTCTCTAAATAATTGATTAGTTATTGTTTAGTTTTTTTATTAGCATAATATTAATTGATTGGTTGTTTTAATAAATATGAATATTTTTATTTTAAAGAATTAATTTGTTATTTAAAAAACTAATTTAAATAATTATATTATTTTAATTTTTTTAAATTAAGTTTTTAAATATATATATTTTAATAAAAAATATAAAAATAAATAAATAAATAAAATTAGATAAACTTAACCACTTATATATTAATATATAGACGTTTCAATGTTTTTTCTTTTGTTTTTGTTTTATTTAACGAAAAGTTTAAAATCTCAAAAATATTTGACCAGCAAAATGACCCATAACAGACATTTTGCCCATCAAAATCCAAGACTGCGAGTAGCGGTTGATTTCACCGGATCACTGTTCAAAAAAAAAGTTTATTTGATTGTCATCGTACTGTACAGAGCCCGGCTCCACCCTTATCTGGTGTGAGCAAAATGGTGATTCTAGCTTATGTTACGTCACGTCAGCCGACATCGAGCCCAGTGTCGGGTTTCTTCGCTCCATGTGCGGAGCTGTTCGTCTAACAGCTATGTAGCTTAAAATTCTCAAAACGACAGGTCAGAATGAAGACAAATCCCAACCCTGTTTTATCAGTAAATTGGCCACTGGGGGCAGGTTCGATTCTCACAGCTTTTGTAGCTGAAAATCCCCAAAACGACATGTCCAGTAACTCTAAGTGCTGACTCCTGACCGATGGGGGTGTTTCTGTCGTGGCCTGTTTAAGTTTCATTCACATCTATGAAATGTTTGACTTTCGATAAACAACCGGTCAGCAGATCTATTTGTGGTTTAGCCAAATTTATTTCTCCAAATAAATTTAACTGAACTGAACTCAGATTTCATCTCAAAATTGCAAAGACATGTATTTTATCCACGCCGTTTGGCTGTGAGTGTCTGGGTGTCATCTTTAACTGTTTTGAAAAAGGTTGAATCAATAAGCCGTCCAAATATTTCAGATGCCATAAAGAATTATTGAAAAAGACACCAAGCTAAAGCCAACCTTGTTGGCATCTTTCAAAAGTTTCTAGCTTAAACAAAACAAAAAAAAACTGTCACAATTTCAGATCTCTCACATGTTTTTGGAGTTTGTGGTCAGAGTACCCAAATTCAACATTTCACAACCATAAAATTTCAAGCTTTTTTACTCTATACCGTAAAATGCTTGCCCCTTCCCTAAAACGCTTGCGGAATGTGACGATTATTACGACTTCCATGAACTTGAACGGGCCCTTCAACAGCTTCATTGCCTCCAGAGGGGTTATACCCATGTATATCAACAAATTTATTTCTCCAAATAAATTTAACTGAACTGAACTCAAATTTCATCTCAAAATTGCAAAGACTTGTATTTTATCCACGCCGTTTGGCTGTGAGTGTCTGGGTGTCATCTTTAACTGTTTTGAAAAAGGTTGAATCAATAAGCCGTCCAAATATTTCAGATGCCATAAAGAATTATTGAAAAAGACACCAAGCTAAAGCCAACCTTGTTGGCATCTTTCAAAAGTTTCAAACTTAAACAAAACAAAAAAAAACTGTCACAATTTCAGATCTCTCACATGTTTTTGGAGTTTGTGGTCAGAGTACCCAAATTCAACATTTCACAACCATAAAAATTCAAGCTTTTTTACTCTATACCGTAAAATGCTTGCCCCTTCCCTAAAATGCTTGCGGAATGTGACGATTATTACGACTTCCATGAACTTGAACGGGCCCTTCAATAGCTTCATTGCCTCCAGAGGGGTTATACCCATGTATATCACTGTAACTCAGAGGCTGCCATTCTTTGACAATACCTTGGACATTGTTTATTCTATGCATGTCTTGAGCAATTGGATTCCGACGAAGCTGCTGGAATTTATATTGTATGATATCTACAGGATTCTCAGGCCTGGAGGCCTGTTTTGGCTAGATCATTTCTTCTGCATAGAGGATCAGCTGAAGATCTATGTGCCCATGATTGAGAAGCTTGGATTCAATAATCTGAAATGGGCCGTTGCCCCTAAGTTAGATAGAGGGGCCGAGCTCAACGAAATGTATATCTCTGGCCTCTTGGAGAAACCACTTGAGAGGCAGTGAGCAGGCTACTTTTAGATGCAGTTTTAAGGTTCATAGGCTTTAAGGTATCTTAATTCAATCAAATAAAATTTCTCTCCGTAATGTTTTTAACCACCCTTTAAAAGGAGTAACCTACTTACCCGACCATTTGCACTGATCGGAGGACCTGGCTCGCGTGAGGGGTCACATCCGACGGGCATCTGCACCAATCGGACGACGGGCAACATCAGATGTGACCGCTCACCCGACCATTTGCACCGATCGGACGACCTGGCTCGCATGAGCGGTCACATCCGACGGGCATCTGCACCGATCGGACGACGGGCAACGTCGGATGTGACCGCTCATGCAAGCCAGGTCGTCCAATCGGTGCAAATGGTCAGGTAAGTAGGTTACTCCCCTTCAAAATTTCAATGAATCGCAGAGAATTTGCAGTTTCTCCATTACCGTTGCCCTTCCATTCGTTACCCACCACTCAAAATTTCAATGAATTGCAGATAATTTGCAGTTTCTCCATTACAGTTACAACCCAGTAAAGGCAGCTATCAATAATTGTAAATTAGCCCACTGACCATTACAGACAAACCATGCCAAGATTTTTCTTTTAAATCAATGGAAGCATTTCATTGCAGAGAATCTAGTAATTCAAATTGCAGGTCTGTTTATATATATACTAATATATGAAAAAGAAAAGCATGGATCCCTGAATCAAACTTCGATTAAATGATCATAGTATCTCAAGAACAGACAAGGGCATCAATATACACAATTCCCATCAATCAATTCTTAAAAACATTACAGAGAGAAATTTTATTTGATTGAATTAAGATACCTTAAAGCCTATGAACCTTAAAACTGCATCTAAAAGTAGCCTGCTCACTGCCTTTCAAGTGGCTTCTCCAAGAGGCCAGAGATATACATTTCCTTGAGCTCGGCCCCTCTATCTAACTTAGGGGCAACGGCCCATTTCAGCTTATTTAATCCAAGCTTCTCAATCATGGGCACATAGATCTTCAGCTGATCCTCTATGCAGAAGAAATGATCTAGCCAAAACAGGCCTCCAGGCCTGAGAATCCTGTAGATATCATACAATATAAATTCCAGCAGCTTCGTCGGAATCCAATTGCTCAAGACATGCATAGAATGAACAATGTCCAAGGTATTGTCAAAGAATGGCAGCCTCTGAGTTACAGTGATATACATGGGTATAACCCCTCTGGAGGCAATGAAGCTGTTGAAGGGCCCGTTCAAGTTCATGGAAGTCGTAATAATCGTCACATTCCGCTCCCTCATTCTCACGGCAAAAGTTCCGGTTCCGCCTCCGATATCCAACCCAATTCGAATAGTGTTCTTCTTCATATTCAAGACCTCGTCGACGGAATAATCCATGGATCCATGGCTGTTTAACCACCTGGTTTTCTCTCGGCCTTCAAGATCGAAGCAGTCTTTGCAGTCGTCGAAGACCTTTTGGTATTTTCTCTGGATGAGGCACGAGTAATTCTTGCAAGAATATGCAGTCCAGACGACGCTTGAATCAGGCGGGGTCTTCCACATGCTCTCAGGAAAGGGATATGGCTCTGAGTAATTTGAAGGAGTTTTGGGATCACAGCGTCGGCGAGGAAGAGGCTCGCAACCTTTGAGCATGAGCTTCTGGGCCAGGATTTCATCGTCTGGGCAGCGGTGACCGGGCTTGTAATCCATGTATCTGTTCAGGTCTTCCTTGAAGATCGCACAGGCATGGCCGATGGGAGGATAGATTGTGTCGGAGTCGAAGTTGGGATTGTGGCCGAGTGGGAGCTTTTTGCCGGAGATGAAGTCTTGTAACTCCTTGGACATTGAATCTCTGTTGGGTTCCCCCCATTGAAGCCACGGATCGTCTGTATTTTCGTCATTGCTGCTGTTGGGGTTTCGCAGAAGCTGTGTCATGTGGGCGAGCTCGGCTGCGAGATTTTCAGAGACTTGTTTTGAGGATTTCAGCTCGGCTTCCAGATTCAGAAGCTCCTGCTGGGTTTGGTTCAGTTTGGCGATGAGGAGGTCACTGGAAGGGAGTGGGAACTGGACGTGTTGGGGATTACTGAAAACGGGAGATTGAAGGGTATGGTAGTAGTACTGTAATGGGCCTGAGAAGAGGAATACTGTGATTACATTGGTGCCAAGAACAAGCAACAGAACCAACATTATTGACATGGGTTTAATGGACATCGATTCTGTGGATTTTTGCTTGGCAGAGTTGTCCAGAGCCATTGAGCAAATTACAGAAAAGACGAGGCTAGATTATAGATTTGCTGAAGACTCAAGAATGTGGACATTGAAGAGTTCTGACCCTGTAGAAAAACCAGTGAAGATGGAGAAAAACTAGGGAAGATGGTATTACGTTAGCCCTGTACGCTGGAGCCCTCGGATTAATATTCTTGCAGATAAATTTCTACATGCCATTGGAGCCCAAAATTATCTCCGGCAAAATGATATGTTCTTTTCCAAGGCATCCTTTTAGCCCATTTGTCAGTGTAATTTAGATTTATCGTGATACCTTAAAAGAAGTGAATATTTTTAAATGGCGCAGGTTTCATAGCATTGACAATATTAATTTAATTTTAAAGGTATAATTACAGAATTGTTTATTTGAGGTATAATTTTTTTATTTTTTATAGAGGACTCGGTAACTCGTCGCAATTGTCTAGGCCAGACCCAGGATCAAATCCGCCTGCTGCCACTATAACCTCTATGGTATAAACCGACAGCCCGCAAGCCAGGATATACCAGAAACTTGTGACTCAGCAAGGGCCGAGGTATAATTTTTTTATTAGGAAATAGGCAATAAAAGTTTCACGATTTCTTTCATTATTTTGTTTATAGTGCTCTTGCAAAACTATCTATGTGTGCATCTTTCTTATGAGTTTTTTTTGTTTAATTTATTTTAGCAAATGTTTTTAACCAGTTTTTTCCAGGAGAAAAATAGCAGTTTTTTGATATTCATCTGAATCAAAGGTAATCTTTGAGCTGCAAGGTAATCTTTGAGCTGCAACAAGAGTACATATATATAAGGTAAGGCCACAGTCAGCAAATATAAAATGGGCGAACCACAACAATCAGGAACATAAAGTTCAAACCCCTCTCCGATATACAAACACTGAAGAAAGCAAAGGTGGCTTCCACATGGGGAGAATCATTCCCATCTTGAATCATCTCAGCAACATCAATCTAGTCAAGACACTCAAGCTGATCTAAGGAGACATTGTTGGGAAAAAGACAGCTCAATAAAAGATGGTGTGCCAGACCACCCTACTCAACAACATAGTGAATCTCATAATCAATCCCCAAAGAAGTTGAGGGGAGTGCCAGACTCAAAAGAGCTGGACAAAGCCATGCCAATGGCATACATTCTCAGAAAATTCGAGAAATTGTAGAATCCCAGATGGTAATAATAGTGCCTCCTTAGATGGTTGTCCACCTTGCCATTAAATTCTTTGTAGACATGGGATGATTCGAGATGGATAAAGTAAGATCGAAGGGTCATTATCTTGGCACCAGCCTGCCAAATCCAAAGCCTCTAAGGCAGCCTGCCCATTGAACCAGTTGATGATGACTAAAAAGTCTTCTCTGATATGTAAATATGGCAACCGAATGTGCTTGGAAAATATTAAAAGTACCCAAAGTGCAAGAAGTTCAGAACGAGTATTAGTACTCCTTCCACAACCCATTTTCAGATGAAAATAATGTTCACTGCTCAATATAAGGTGAACTCCAATGCCACCAGATCTATTTGTTGAGGCCCCATAAAAAAACCGGCTGGGAAATCATATACAGGCATCAAACCTTTTAAACTCCCGTTGGTTCTTGAAGTAGCCTTTATTGTATATATATTAAGCTGATCCAGAATAAGGTGAATGGTCTGGACCAAAGAAGGTTTGAAATTATCAAATATAACTCTGTTGCGGATAAGCCAAATGTGCCAAGTCATAAGTAGGGGGAGATACTTCAAAACTGATTCTTTCCCGGTCCAAGTTTTGCTTGTATGTAGTCTCATTCCAAGAAATGGTTCGTTGAAGAGCAATGTTGAGTCCACCAATGACCTCCTTAGTATGCAGACAATCAACGAATAAGTGATTAACAGTTTCTGCATCCCCATAACATAGACTGCAATAGTTTGGGACAGTCAATCCCTTCTTTTGTAAATTATCCCAAGTGCTGATCCGATTTGCTAGACATAGCCAAATAAAGCAAATCACCTTCATTGGTAGATTATATTTCCAAATAATAACAAGGATCTTATCTGGAAGTTCATGATAGTGACATGAGGCAATAAACTCATAAGCTAGACGGACCGTGACTTGACTCGTCCTCTAGTTATACATCCATGCTAGAGTATCCAGTTTATCATCAATTTGAATGTGACCATGTGAAATCCCATTAATGTAGTTGGTCCAAAGCACCTTCCAAGTGTCATCCAAATCGAGGTCCTCTGTAGCAAGCCAGTACTGGTGGCTAGAGTGACCTGCTTCCCAGAGGTGAGCATTAGCAAGATAAGATATACCATAGTCCTCTAAATAGGCTCTGAGATCCTCCAGAAGGGAAAAATCAGCATTTAATCTAGCTATGGGATCAACCCCAATCTTTATGTTTTTTCCATTGCCCACCCTCCAGCCTAGGAATCTGGTGATCCATGATAAAGTCCTTATAAAACCATTCCAAATATATGATGAACCTTGAACAGTAAATGCTTGGATACAAATCCAATTCCATACAGACCTATTTTTTAGATATTTGCACTTGATAATGTGAGACCAAATACCCTCACCTTGCAGTACCGACCATAAACATTTGAGTCTTAGAGCCATACTAAACCATTCTAGGTTTTTAATATTCCATCCACCTAAATCATAAGGTCTGGAGATCAAATGCCAGTCCACCAAGTGAGACCTGGACTTGCCATGAGAATTTCCCAAGAGGAAATTAAAAATAGCACGCCTAAGATAGTTCATAATAGACTTGGGCATCCTAGCCAGTGTGAGCCAATAAACAGCCAGCCCCATTAATATTGATTTTACCAGTATCAACTTGCCTCTAAGAGATAGGAGTCTATATGTCCAATTACTGATTCTAAGTTTCAAATCTTTTTAACAGCCAACGCCAGTCACCAGTCTAATAACCCAAAGGTTTCAAAAAATATCTCAAGTATTTAAACCCCAAAATCAGAGGTTCCACTTTATAGGGGAGTATGACCAAAACATTGGCTCTGGTAGTATCATCAATCTCATTGAAAAGAAAGGAACACTTCTCCTCACTTATTTTCATGCCAGTAGCAGAGCAGAAGAGATCTAATAATGCTTTAAAATGTTGTCCTTCCTCTACAATCCCCACTCCAAACAAGATAACATCATCGACAAATAATGAGTAAGGTTCAGTGAGGATGAGACCTTAACACCTACAATAAGCCCTCTTTGTTGAGCATTTGTGATCAACAGGCTCAAGCTTTCTATAATTAAGATAAATAAAAGGGGAGAGAGAGGGCATCCCTGTCTGATACCTCTCGAAGCCTGAAAGAATTTAGAGGGAGTGCCATTAATAAGTACTGCAAAGTTGCTAGATTCCACACAACCCGGGATCCAATTAACACCAATAAGAGGCACACTAATCTGAAGAAGAACCAGTCTAAGGAAAGTCCAATTTACCCTATCAAATTCCTAGTTTGAGTATGAAGACTTGTCTCTTTTTCACTTTAATTATATGCATTACTTCCTGTGTAATGCCTATAGGCTCAACAATCTGCCTATTATGAAGAAAGACAAATTGATGCCAGGAAATAGCTCTGTCCAATATGGGCTTTAATCTGATGGTAGCCAGTTTAAAAATCACCTTATAAACCAGATTACAGAGAGAGATAGGTCTAAAATTTGAGAAGGAGGAGGGCTTATCACATTTAGGTATGAGAGTAATAAAAGTAGCATTGAGAGCACTAGTCACCTTACCTTCATTACGAGATTGTGTAACAACCCTGAGGATATCATGACCCACAACACATAGGACAACATCCAATCATGCACGCATGCTGAGGTGTGTGATGGATAAAGATCGAACAGCACAGGAGGTAGATATTACTCACGACGGCAAGCTAGAGGTGGATATTGCTCACATCGACAAGCCGAAGAACATTACACTTCTGAACAGGTTAATAGCCTCACGTGGGTCAAGGAAGAATACCTCCAGAAATCAACATGAGTTGGAACATCCACGCGAGCTGGAGCGAACTACAAGTGTATTGGAGAAGGTCTCCGTCTATCCACAGTGTTTGGCAAGTGAAGATGATCCACAACGTTTGGAAAATGAAGAGGATCCATGCCATTTGGAGGATGAGCATTCACAGCGTTGTGATATTGCATAGCAACCACGGCATGATAATGCTGAGAAATGACGACATGATAAGAATATGGATGAGGTGCATCCACGGTTGTTAGGTAGTAAGCTTGAGGCACTTTCGGGTGGGTTGAAAAACACTACTAGCAAATAGGTAGTCAATCTCTCCGACCATGTACTCAGCATTGAAGAATACAGTGTTCTTAAGAAGGGTCTAGGTTTTGCCATTGCTCCCAAAAGAATCCTGGTTGATAACATTATTTGCAGCATAGAAAACACCATCCAAACCTTGTTCGAGGATGCTAAAGAAGAGGTGAGGCAAGACTGTGTGGTCATCCTGAGAAAAGCAAGACCACCAAAGGATATCCTTATGAGAGTAGAACGAGAAGCCTTAAAAAACCTTAGGAACAATGAGGACATTGTAGTCCTCAAGGCTGACAAGGGAGGAGCGACCATTCTCCTGAATAGCAAAGACTATGTGTCCAAAATGCTCGATCATCTTAGCTCAAGCGGCAACTATGAAAAACTAAGCAGCAATCTGATTTCTAGAATCCTAAGAGAAGTCAAGAAGGTCATCAAAGGTTCTAGTCTTGATGATAAAAACAAGAAGCTCCTCTTGCCGACAGGAGAAATCACCCCAAGAATTTATGGTTTCCCCAAGATTCATAAAGATGGGGTTCCCCTAAGACCAATCGTTAATACAATTGGTTCCCCCACCTATGAGCTTGTGAAATTTGTATCCAAACGGTTAGGTCCTCTTGTTGGACACACAGATTCCTTCATTAAAGACTCAAGAGACTTCGTTCGACTAATTTCAGAAGAGAAAATTGACCCCAATGACATCATGGTGAGCTTTGATGTCGTGAGTCTATTTACCAATATCCCATTAAATGAAGCCGCTGAAGTCATTCTTGAGGTCACTAACCCAAAGATAGCTAAATTCGTAGAAATTTGTCTTCGCTCCATGTTCTTCAGTTTCCAAGGGGAATTCTACGAACAAACCAGTGGAGTAGCAATGGGGTCTCCCCTTTCACCCATTGTCGCCAATCTTTTCATGGAGAAGTTCGAAAAGAAGGTGCTTGAAGCCTGTCCCTTGAAACCTAAATTGTGGAAAAAATATGTGGATGACACTAATGTCATTTGGCCTTTTGGAGAACAAGAACTTAACAAATTCTTTGAGTATCTTAACAGCCAATCTGCTGACATTAAATTCACTATGGAAGTGGAAAAGGATGAGAGCATCCCCTTCCTTGATGTCTTAATCTACAAGAGACTCGATGGTTCCCTGGGACATAAGGTCTTCAGAAAGAAAACCCATACTGATAGTTACCTCGATGCGGACTCTCACCATCATCCGGCACATAAACTAGGAATCATCAATACCCTAGCTATAAGAGCCTCTAGGATTTGTGATGTTGAACATCTAAAGGAAGAACAGGGTAACCTTGTTAAAGTTTTCAAAAACATCGGTTACAAAGAAAATGACATTACGAGAACCTTTAGGAACCCCTTAGGAAAACCAAGAAACCCCCACCAACGCACTGACAAAAAGAGGGCCTACCTCCCTTACATTCAAGGTGTCACGGATAAGGTTTCCGAAATCTTAAAAAAGAAAGAAATCCTTACAGCCTTTAAACCTCTAGAAACCATAAGGAAAAAAATGAGGATTGTTAAAGACAAGATTGATGAGCATCAACAAAAAGGTGTCTATAAGGTCACATGTTCTTGTGGCCTTAACTACATTGGGGAAACTGGTCGGTCGCTCAAGGTTAGATTAAAGGAACATGGGGCCGACATCTGCAACTAGTGTATCCGCACCTCTGCCTTGGCGAAACACTCAGAGAGGTCTAAACATCATATATGTCTTGAAGATTCCTCGTTACTTGTAAAAGAAAACCACTACTTTAAAAGAAGATTCAGAGAAGCCCTAGAAATTATCAAACACCCTAATAACCTTAATAGAGATGGTGGTTTTGAAGTTAGCAAGAATTGGATCCCCTTTATCAAATGTCAAAACAAGTCCGAATTGTCTAGGTTTTAACCTATCCTAATTAAAAAACCCTAATATTTAAAAAAAAACCTAAATTAAAAAACTTTAATAAAAAACTTTATTTTATAAACTCTAATTATAAAACTTTATTAATATTAATATTAAAAAACTTTACACTTAATATTAATATGAAAAACTTTTTTAATATTAATATTAATAGAAAATGTGTTAATATTAATAATAATTATAAACTTTAAAATTAAAAACTTTAATTAAAATTTTTGAACCTAATATTTAAACTTTAATTAAATAATTTTTGTACCTTTTTAAAAACTATAATAATTTTAAAATTTCGAAGCTTTAATATAATTTTTAAAACTTTAACTTTTTAGAAAAGTTAAGAGACTTTTTAAAAACTTTTGATAACCATTAAGCTATATTTTTAGAAATCTGTAAACTTATTATCAGAATAAATTGTTTGAGAAATTTTTTTATGAAAATTATTAAAAAAATTTATGAAAAATTTTAAAATATTATTAAATTTTTTTTAAAAATTATTAATAATTAAAAAAATAATTTTTTTTAATACTCTACCTAAACCTAGGATCAGTCGGTCAACTTTAATTAATAATTTTGGTAACCTTACAAACAAAAGCTTATTTATTACTACAGAGCTGCAGCTAATCCAACTGACTACTTTGTCCTGATGATGGTTCCCGATTCGGAATCGAAACGTCGACTTAAAAATGACTACTGCGGAATTTCCGGAAAAACCCTACTTCGACATAACTCACCGCAAAAACTTACAAACTGAAAGAAGGTAGAATTCTATAGGCCAGCCATCCGAACCGAGACTTTTGTCATTTTTGAAACCCTTAAGGACGCCTTCAATTTCTGAAAGAGAGAAGTTAGACAAAAATTAATCTATTTCATCTTCTAGTACCCAGGAAGGAAACAACCTGATGACCTTGAGTTGATCATCAATAGTGGTCAGCCCATCATCAGAGAAGTGTGAAACCCCAAGGATTTTGAGCTGAGCATTGTCCTCAATCAGATCACCGGAAAGGTCCTAAAGACCCTAGATAGATTTTGAGTTTCTCCTAGCAGAAGCATAGGAGTTGAAAAACTTAGTATTAGCATCCCCTTCATTTAACCAATCCACCCTGCTTTTAAGTTTCCAAGTTAGGATCTGATGAGCCAATAAAAGGCTCTTTCCTAGATTTCAAGTGGGAAAGAAGTGAGGTCTCATGTACAGATAGGATACCCGAAATATGTGAAGTAAGTAAAGATTGAATAGCTAGATCAACTTCCGTGGCTTCCTTGTCTTGAGTCTACTTCATGTTTTTTTCCCAAGCCTTAACTGTTTGCTTGATTCTTTTGAGTTTAAAGGTAAGAGCAGACATAGGATCAAGAGGAGGATGGATCTGAGTGTTCCAAGAAGTATAGACAGTATCAGAGAAATCCTTTTCCAACAGCCAAGCCCTAATGAACTTAAATGGATAGAGATGACAATGAGGAGCAAAGTTCCATTCAAGGCAAATAGGATAATGATCAGAGATTTCAGAGGGATGGATCCAAGACTTGTAGTTACTCAGAGAAGGTATAATATGCATCGAAGCCAAGAACCTATCAATGCGTTTACTAACTCCATCAAGTCTTGATCGGTCGTTTCTCCAAGTCGGCCCAGGATGGAGTGGAGCAAGGTCCACCATATTAGAGTTGTTAAAGAGACTAGTGAAATAATGAACCATGTGATCCATACAGGCTTTGCTTCCCCAGATCTCATCATCTGAGAGAGTAAAATTAAAGTTAGTTTGACAGTCAGTGAAAGTTAGTGTATCAATTGATTCATTTATCAAATCTTTCCAATTGCAAACCTTTTTTCAACATTTATATTTGAAAAATAGGTTAAAATATTTTAAATATAATTTGAGTGGACATGTTATTTTTTAAATATTTTATCATTTTTTTTAAAATATACATGTCACTTCTAGGATGAGCATATAAAGAGTTACACATTTTTTTCAGTAGAAAAAGAGCAGTTCCTTGATATTCAATTACGAATCAAAGGTGCCTAATACACAGCTAAAGATACATAGTATCATATACATCTGTCCATCAATACTAAATATTAACAAAATCTCAGGTCCTAGGAAAAGGGCCTGACCAAGCTTCAGCAAAAACCTCCCACTCTCGTCCAAGAAACTACAACACATTCCATGGGGGTACAATCACAGTCCTCGAGGCTTATCCAAGGAAACTCTAAGGGTGAAAGGTCCCCACACTAAACAAAAATATGCCAAGAATAACTCTTTAATGCACAGAGAGGGCATAACATACTAGAAACTAGTAATAGAAAAATCAACATCCAAGATGTCTCACTTCCCTTAAAAGAACGAGATAGCTTTTCTTTCAATGGATTCACCATCCAAAAATTCCTCAAAAAGAAATATCCCCATCTCAAGTGTTAGAGCTTCCTTGGATAGCCTATCAACACTCTGATTGTGCTCCCTGTAAACATGTTTAAAGTTTAAGGAGATGAAGGAGGATTTTACTTCGGCAATATGATCACACCAGTGATCCAAGTCCACAACATCGAGACAAGCCTTGGAATTTGCCCAGTTTATGATTACTTGTGAATATCCGCAGATGAAGAGGGAAAGAATGCCGAAGGTCTCCAAAAATACCAGAAGTGCCAAGAGGGCAAACAAATCAGCGCTTGTGTTTGTGTTGACACCACAACCCAAATGTGCGTGGAAGAAATAAGTGGAGCTTATATGTAATATAAAACCAACACCACCAAAATTTGATACAACAACACCATAAAAAAACCTAATGGAAAAGTAACCACCGGCGATGGGCCAATAACCATGGAGGTCTGATTTTTATCACTGACCGCAAAGGAATTTACCAAATCCATAATCCTACAACATACAATATCCATTCTAGAAACAATATCCTCAAAACTGTACTTGTTCCTAGCATTCCAGATACTCCAAATATAAAAACAAGATAAATACATATGGCAGTTTCTCCAACAGAGTTCTTTCATTCCAAAGGAAAAACGTATAAAGAATGGAGTAAGCTATCTACTCGACCATTTGCACCGGGGCCCACAGACGCACCGTGAGTGATAGCTTATTCCATTATCTTTCCGTGAAACCAGACCTCCCGAATTCTGAAATCATTTAACGAATTTAGACTTAGATTTTTTAATCTATATGCTCTCTAAATCAATGTGCGACCATCTCGAATTTAATAACTTAGAATTCACTAAATCAAACTAGTTTAATAACTTAGAATTCACTAAATCAATCTTGCTTACTGCTGTAAATGAGTTTACTGTATGATATCAATATGATAATAGACACTTGATCGACAAACTGGGTTATGATAACTTGAAGGATTTGTGAATTTCAAAACCTTCTCAAAGCCTTCAAGTTATCATAACCCAATTTGCCGATCAAGTGTCTATTATCATATTGATATCATACAGAAAATTCATTTACAGCAATAAGCAAGATTGATTTAGTGAATTCTAAGTTATTAAACATGATTGATTTAGTGAATTCTAAGTTATTAAATTCGAGATGACCGCACATTGATTTAGAGAGCATATACATTAAAAAATCTAAGTCTAAATTCGTTAAACGATTTCAGAATTCGGTAGATCTGGGTTCATGGAGAGGTAACGGAATAAGCTATCACTCACGACGTGTCCATGGACCCCAGTGCAAATGGTTAGATAGATAACTTACTCCTATAAAGAATTACACATATCCCTACAGAATTTTAAAATATGCCTCTTCAATGCCAAAATAATATATTTATCCATAAATATATATAACTTCTTAATAATGTTTATCCTATATTGATGAATCATACGACATTGTTACGCAATCTTAATCTTCTTAACTTGATGCCAAAAGGCAACCTTGTAAAAGTTCCATGTGTGTCTTATTTTAAAGAAAATCATTTTTTTCCCCGCTAAGGAAAGTTGTGGGTTTTTTGTATTTTTGGTGCTTTCTACGTACCCTCTACACAGCCGAATTGGTTTCAAATGAGATCGCACACCAACCAATTGCTTGAATTTGTCGAGTCGAATATTTCCCATTAGCACTCATTAATTATCTGTTGAGAAATAAGACCTATAACCACTAATAATTTGTGTTCATCATGGCTCTAAGTAGGCCAATATTGTGATCGATCGTACGTAAATATAACTTAGTATTCAAACGACTATTCAAAGTTTTTATAGCTCTTTGTAGAGCTCGGCGAGAAACTTGTTGTCAGATCTGGTCAAGTACTCTTTGCTGTTCGAAGTAAACCGTCTCATTCTTGAGATCCTCTAATTGTTCCAAATGATCCACATCCGCAAAAATGACGTTGCAATCGAAGATTAGGGATGCTCTATCCACAAAGTTTTTTAAATCTAAGGAGGCTTCACATGTCCTTTAATAGATTTTTGCTATATAACTTTTAGTAAGACCTTTGAGAATTTACCAATTAGGGCTATGAGGTAATCGTTGTTATGGAAGCATAAATGCTAGTACCATTTTAATCATTACAATATTTCTTCCTAAGATAAGACGAGTGATTTTGGGAAGAGATCATGATTCTATGACTTTCAAAGAATGGATTTTTTCCTTTTTAAACAAGGATAATTTCAAATACTATATTAATGCGCTCTTTTACTTTCTTAAATTTGTTTATGATTTTTTTGGGTGGAAGTAAGGAGTACACAAAATAATGTAATTTTCTTCATTTGAAGAAAAAATAACGTAATTTTTTTCGTTTGCAAAAAAGATAACAGTGGTTGTTTATGCCTTTCCAATTCCTATAGTGTTGTAAAGGATGTTGTACACTTTTTTAATAAGGCTTGAATCTTGGAGTCTTTCAAACAAATAGGAATTTTATAATCCCTAGTTATGACCCAAGACATTTGTTTAGGACATATTTGTTCTCCTTAGGTTATTCTAAGTGCTTCATTGAATGTGTTGTCCTTGAGGGGAGATAAGGAGACAATGAAGATATCACTTTGAAGAGAATGCGGATCAAATAAAATTTTAAGGATCCATAATTTTCTTAAAGTGTAGAAATCTTAGCAAATGTTATTAATTATCAAATTTCCAACCATAAAATGTTTGGCGACTTTGTAAAAAAATATTCAAGTTTCCAAGGGGTTTATATAGTTTTGGACAATTTTGGCAATTTTTAGAGAAAAATAATTTAACCTTATGGAATTTGGAATCATAGGAGAAAAAAATGGAAAATGATGATTTTTTTTAATAAAAAAACTTGAAAATTAGCCCATGGACTAAATTTCTCCCCTAAAATTTTCCTTGATGTGGATGACATAGAAACATCACAAGAATGTGCTCCCATTTGTAAAGTGAAGAATCATAACCTCCTTATAGGTTCCTATAAATTTGTTAACTCAAATGTAGGCATTGACATCAAGAAGAGATGTGAAAGGACCCTTGAGGAAAATGAAAAACACATCGCATTGGGTAGAACCATCAAATACTAGAACCAAGCTCTAGTTCTAAAGGAGGTGTTGTGGCAAGTTACCCTAGAGGTGTGTCAACTTAGAAAATTGCTTCTACTTTGTTTGGAATAGGAGTAAAAGGAAGATTAGTGAAGTTGTTGGGAATGGGATGATGGAGAGGATCCCAAGAGGTATACGAGAGAGAAAGAACACACTACCCTATGTTGATGCATTTTTGTTAAATTTAGAGTCTAGGTTATAGATTCCACCTTGAAATTTTTTGAACTAAAGTTATTGTAAGAAAGGGAAATGATCATCTAAAACTTTTGTAACATGGGATGCAAAACCTAGAAACCATTTGGTCTAGCTCCCATGGAAAATGTGTTAATTCCAACCTCCAATCAGGGTTTCTTGTTAACTTAGCAAATCCTTCTCACCTTCACTAGAAGCATGAATATCTATCCCAACCAGAAACCCATTTCTAGAATATAAAGATTGCTAAGTGATCTTCACATGATCATCATAAAAATCATGAAAGCTTTCATCCTTAGAAATTGGAATCAAGCTCAAGCAATGAAGTTTTCCCTCTTTATGCAAAATTTATTGATCACTTCCATCTAGATAAAAAGAAATGTCATGCATGAAAAACATGTGGATATGAATTCACTCACTAGAAATCCCTTTGCCTCAACTCCACCCAACAAATCACATAATGAGAAATGAAGGTCGTATGACCAAGATATCTCAAAATTCATCTATGAACACATGGAAAAAGGTTAATGCTTTTAAAAAATGTGGTTTAAAATGCAGTTTTATATGCCTCTCTTAACAATTTTGTTTTAAGTCTAATTATTCCTTATTTTCTCCTCCAAACCCTACACCCCCTTCTTCCTTATCCATCTCTCCTCATACTATGCACTCCCTTTATTCCCCCTTATTCCTCATCCTATATTTATATTTCCCTTTTCCTTCTTCCTTCTTGGTGTTGATGTTTTAAGTAGTATCAGAAGATATTCTCCATAAGAAAGATAATAACTAGCCCTAGGACAAGTCGACCCAATGAAAAAGAAAATGACCCGGTCAAAAGGGATAAGTAGACCCAATTAAAAGTGTAATTGACCCAATAAATTAGGTCAAGTTAGCCTAGTATGGAAAAGTGAATTTTCCAGTATAAATAGAAGTGAAGTTGGCTCATTTGAAACACAACAATTCACTTAAGCAAGGAGAAAAGTGCATAGATCCAAGGAGGCATAGTCAAGCATTCAAGAGGCATTAAGAAGACAATCTTTTGGGGTTTATCATATTTCTCTCTCTTATTTGGGCTCAAAGGTTATTATGTATCTTTCATGTATTTTATTTGTGTAACTAGTGTTGGGAACTAGGTCAGACATTGTATCTTGTTGAAGAATATTATCTAGAGAAGTTTGTTGGGGTTTTCCCGTGAGATGGTTTTCCTAGGGTGAAATTGAGTCTATTGTGAATTTGTTTCTTTAAGAGGTCCTTTATATGCATGGAGTTTATATTTATGGGATAGATAAGTTATAAAACATCTAAATTCTAAGAAAAAATGACATGGTATCAGAGCATGACTAAATAGAATGCATTACTAGTGGAAAATTAGAAACTAGGGCTTCCATTTTTTAGCTATTGTGTGCACAAAACTAACTAAAAGTGAGTGATTTTCAACTCTCACTAACAGGGAGCATCTATTTTTGGAGCTAGATCTCACTTTTATAAAACTTCATTTTTGACCTACCCCTATTAGGGTTTCTAGGTCAAATCTCAGTATTGACAAATTGACAACTAATCTAAGGCTTGAGGATAGATTGGATGGAGCATAAAACTTCAGATATTGGAAGCATAGGATACTTCTCATCATAGAAGAGAATGATCTCTTAAATTATGTCAAAATATTTATCCCAGAACCAGAGGAAGAAGAGGCCAAAACAAAGTATAAGAAGAATATGGTCAAAGAAAAAATAATTATATCTGATTAAATCAAGGACCACTTGAGCCCTCATGTGTTAGAATTTAATACTTCTAAGGAAATTTTTGGGGCCTTGACAAGGTTATATGATAGTAATAATACCAGCATAAAGTTATTGTTAAGACATCATTTAAGGAATGTGATGATGGACAAATCAGAGAGAGTGTCTTCCTACTTTATAAGGGTCTCTCAGATCAAAGACCAACTAGAAGCTATTAGAGATCCTAAAGAATAGAAAGAGCTCATGTTGACAAAATTAAATGGTTTTCCATATTCTTGGGATGTGTTTGTTCAAGATATTTGTGCAAGGAAAAAACTACCCACGTTTGATAAGCTATGGAAAGATTGTACTCAAGAAGAAGCAAGGATGATCTCCAAAATGCAAAAAATGAATGATGAAGAAAATCAAGTACTTGCAGCTCATACAAGGAAAGGAGAAGTTGGAAAGTTTACTAAGAATACTAATAGAAGATCAATATTAGAAAAAAAGAATGATATATCTAAGATCGGATGCTACAACTATAACTAGTTCAGACACTATGGAAGAAATTGCACTCAAGAGAACAAAAAAGAGAAATTATCAAGCACATGCAATACACATGAAAGGTCTCCATTACATAAGAAGACTAAGGAGGCATTAGATGGAGAATTTGCCCTTTAAAGGCAGTAGTGTTTGGATAGTAGATAGTGATGCTTCTATGCACTTGACATGTTACATAAATTCTTCAGAAAGAACTTGGAAACAATTCCAAACATAAAGTTAAACTGTAGGAAAATCCTCCTACTAGAAAGATTAAGGTGAATTAGATAATATAATCTTGGAAAGAATTCCATGGGATATTTCCAAACTATGAAGGTAGATCCAAAGTGATCTTGGATAGAGGGCTTCCAGAAGACATGAGGACAAAAGATGAAGACTTCAACAAGTTCTGGACTTGATGAAGAAGAAGATCAAGGTCTTCAAAACCAAACGATGGAATAGAATACGCTTTCAGAAACTCCAGCAATTTATGAAAGGAGGAAGAAATCAAGAGGGAACCTACAAAACACATGAAATATAAGCATATGTATTTTCATTTGAGTTATTCCTTAACTTCTTGAATATTTTTGAAGGATATTATTTATAATATTTATATGTAGTGTTGAAGAATGTAGCTTCGAAAGATATTATTGTTTTACTTTTATTATATTAATGTTGTACCTCCTTCAAGAGATGTTATTGATGTACTTGGTCACGTAAAAGTCTTGAAAGTATTAATGTAAACCTTTTGTTGTAATTCAGGTCAATGGTACCCGCAAAGAAATATTATATAAATGTTATTTTGAGTCTACCTAGATAAGTTGGCCCAGTAAGAGTAACATGTCGGCCTAGTTAGGGGAAAAGGTCACACACTTTATGTGTATAAATAGAGAGGTCACGCCTCTCTTTTGGACACACACTCACTCAAGCAAGTGCGCAAGAGAGAGAGAGAGAGAGAGAGAGAGAGAGAGAGAGAGAGAGAGAGAGAGAGATGTTGGCCCGGTTAGGNTAGAGAGGTCACACCTCTCATTTGAACACACACTCACTCAAGCAAGTGCGCAAGAGAGAGAGAGAGAGAGAGAGAGAGAGAGAGAGAGAGAGAGAGAGAGAGAGGTTCACTGGAGAGAAGAAGTAGTTTCTTTTGTTTTTGGGGTGTATATCTTATCTTCGTTTGGCATTGCACTTGGTGACATTATATATACTAAAGAAGTTGTTGAGTTTTCTCCCTTGTGGTTTCTTAGAGGAAAATATTTGTGTTCTTTTGTGTTGTTGTACTTGTATTTATTTCAGTGATCCCATTGCTTATGGCTATGATGAAATAATGCAAATTGTTTGAAGATATAAAATAACCATTAAAATTCTAACATGGTATCAGATCCATCCTGAAAGAAGTCTTTACGCAGTCATTACTAATGAAAGTTGGAAACTAGGGTTTCATATTTCGAGCACTTCTCTCCACATATCAGCTGAAAAAGGAGGTCCATCCAACTATCCCTAGGAGGCAACATATTTCTATAGAGAAAGATTCTAGTTTTGTGGTTTTTCAGTTTTGACCTAAAAACTACCGAAGTCAAGAACTAGGGCTTCACACTTTAAGACTTTCTGTCCACCAATTGGGTTCAACCGATACATTCTCCAACTCGCCCTAGGAGGGCACATAATTTTGTGGAGGCATAATTCAGGTGGAAAGACAACATAATTCCCTACAGTTTGTTTTTTGATTACAGGCCTAAATTCACAAAGATATGAGTTTTGAGAGCTTCAATTTAATAAATGAGTAAAAATTCAAATTTTCACCATCGCTTTTGGCCAAAAAGTGTTACCCATCTTCATAGATTCATCCATAGGTTTTTTTAAAATATTTTCCATTTCATTCACTTAGGCGTGCTTTGTATTTCATGTATCAATAGCTTCAAAACTAGATTTGGTTTGATCATTGTCTCATGTACAATATTAGATCATAGGTTTCATCGATAACATATTTTCACATTAAATAAGATTTTCTTTGAGTTTGTTTTCTGTTAAAGTTTGACAGAGTAATTTTTTTATTTTCTTATACCAATTCTTGTACTCATTCTTGCAATTGCCCTCACTCTTCATTTTAGACATTAGTTCATACATTTCATTTCATATATCATCATAGTAGGTCAGTTATTGGTAGATTTGATTTGATCCCAGGGAAAACAACTTGAAACTCACTTAAACAAAAGGGATCAATTTAGGATCGTTTTTCTAATGTTAAGTTGCATGTGAACATAATCATATCATAAAGTATATATCATAAAATAAACCATAAAAGACACAACATATTCAAGCACTTAATGAACATGATATGATAACGGAGTTCACCAGAAAATCCCTGGCTACGTCTCTGGACCTACTCCAAAAAGAGCGACCAATCCATTAAAGATGATGAACACAAGCATAAACGTTACATCAAATGGATCACCTGCAGAATATTCACCAACTGATACCCTTCTTCTCTTGCACAACAATTTCCTCTGAAAGGACACACTCTCATCCAAGTCCTTCACCTTTGTTCTTCGCTATGGGATTTTTTACATTTTCACAAAATTCCAATGTCATAAGATCCAAATGACCAATGACCACTTCTCGTGAAGCACGAGATCCATACTATTTTGTCTATTTTCTATATGTATATCATGAGATGATGTCCAAAATCGAGTGCATCATATTTTATTTTTGCATGTAGGAGTTGTTGCAATCGCAGATATAAGTTCCAATGTCCTTTTGAATGGTCATTTTTTAGTAATCTCTTTGTCTGTAGAGACGCTCTCCATGGATTTAAATTCGTCGTACTCATCCATTTCTAGGAATCTTGAGGCACCCCTTAACCCTAGCTTTAAAGTGAGTGGATAAATCTTCACTAAGCTAAGGAATTATACTCTTCCTTGAATTCCTTCTAGTTTCATCGCTTTGTTGAATCATGTAATGTGGAGATGGAGGGGTGGCATTAGTAGACACAATTATTGGATTCTCCAGCCTCCCCGAATAATCAACTGTCATTGTCATTCGTATCGCATTTAAGTATGCTTAACCTTGGTTCTCCTATTTCTTATGAGGGGGCGACAAAAGATCAATTAACTTTTTATCAAATCATGGAGAAATATTTAGATAAAATATTGTGGGTTTAGGGTTTGGGTCAAAATTATATATTGATAGTAGGATTCTTATTTTTTATTTTAAATCCTTAGATAAATAAAATGATTATATTGATGAGTGTAGATTGGTGGAAATTGATTCTCAATCCTTGTTTGTGGATGAAGGAGGGGTCTCTTTTTTATCTCTTGAAACCCTTGTTTCAAACCCTAGTTCCACTTTGGTCGATAATATATAGGTATTGTATCCCTTGAACTGGACTACCCCGTTGAAAGAACCCTTAAAAGTATTTTCAAAAACCATTATGAGAATGTGGAGGTGTCTCTGACACATACACTCAAATTTCAAAATGTTACTATTTGTAACTGGAAGAAAAAGAATAGAGATGGGGTAGCTCCTGAAAATCCTGAATACAAACCCTTTTCCTTGAGATTTGATGAGGTTTCTGTTAATTCTACTTATGTTGAACGATCTGCTCTTTCCTAGGCCCTTAGAGAAGAGAAACCTTCTGACAGTGTGTCTTAATGTCATTGTTTTCCCTTGAATGTGCATGGGATGGGTAGGGATTCAAAAGTCAAGGATCTATCCACGCTATTAAAATATACTGACCCGGTTGTTATTTTATTATAAGAAACCATGTGTGCTAATTAGAAAGCCATCGAGGTAATGTAAAAAATGTTACCTGGTTGGGAATTTTGTGCAATTAACTCTATGGGTGTTTCGAGAGGTCTGTTATCTGGTTCAAATCCATTTTTTTGTGGAGTTTAATCCTTTGAAAACAAAAGGAGGTATTTTAATGGAAGGAAGTTTTAAGAACATCGATTTGTCAGTTTCTATCCTAAAATGCTACGGACCTTACAAAGACAGGGAGTCCTTTTGGGATCAACTGGAATCTTCTAGTTTGTTGGTAATTGACAGTTTAATCATGGCAGGTAACCTAAATCTCACTTTGTCCCCTATAGAAATTTAGGGTCATACTTCTATATTGGATTTGGAAGTCAATTTCTTTAAAAAAAAATTCAGAGGACTAATTTAGTGGATGTGGCACCTATTAAAATGGAACCTATGTGGACAAATGGAATATGTGGTCAGTAGGGTATTAGCAAATGTTTAGATATATTTTTTTATTAATTCTAATCTTCTTCAATCTTTGCACAAGTACAGGACCTGGGTGGTGAAGTCAAGGATATATGATCATTAATCTAACTACTTCAACTGGATGGGATTAAGTTCAATGGTAACTATCCTTTTAAATTTGATAGTTATATGATGATTAATGATGAGTTTTCTAGTATGGTTAGAGAAAAATGGCTTAATTTTTTGTTTCAAAAGAATACAACCCAATGGATTCTCTGGTTTTGAAACTAAAATATTTGAAGAAAGAGGTGACTAGTTGGATTAAGGGAAAAAAAGGACAGAGAGGAATACTGCAATATTGATAATTGGGTCAAGGAGATCATAGAAAAGAGAAGTGATTTCATTTTAAATGAGGAGTGGATGGCTATTAGAGATTTGGAAAACATAAGGTATTCACTACTAAAAGAGGAGGAGATGGAGTGAAGGTTGAAGAGTCAGACCCTTTAGATTGGATTGGGGGACAACAATACATGACTTTTTTCATAACTTTGCCTCTCGAAGAAGGAATCATAATACTAATTGGGAGTTGTATGATAGGGATAGGAATGTGACAAAATACCAGGAAGGTATTCAAGAACTAGAGAAGGATCATTTTAGTCAACATTTTAAGGATTATGGTCTATGCAAAATTAATGCACAGTTGAAGGTTATCAATCATTTACCTGCTTTATTTTCTTGGGAGGAAGGAGAAGGGGTGGGTGATCTAGTTTCATTAAATGAGGTTGAATTTGTTTTGAATAGCTTTTCTAAGGAAAATATCCCTTGTCTAGATGGTTGGACTATAAAAATTTTCCTTGATTTCTTTGATGTGATGGGTAAGGATATCCTCTTCATGGTTGAATTCTCTAGGATGGAAGGATAGGTTTTGGGATCTCTCTAAATTCTACTTTCATCACAGTGATACCTAAATGTAACAAGCCCAACACTTATAATGACTTTAGGCCGATCAAACTATGTAATTTGGCCTATAACATCATTACCAAATTCATTGCAAATAGAATTAAGTCTTTTTTATCCAAAGGGATATCAAAAGAACAATTTATTTTTTTGTCTGATAGGTAGATTATAGATGCTATTGGTATTACTCGAGAGGTCATTCACTCGATCAAATAGAAGGATTTAGAAGCTATTTTTCCGAATATTGATATTGTGAAGGCATATGATAAGGTGGATTGGGTATTTATTAGATTACTCTTAATTCAAATTGGGCTCCCCATTCTTGTTACGGACTGGATTATGGCTTGTGTAATGTCTCCCCATTTTTTAGTGCTAATAAATGCCTCCCCATTCTTGTTATGGACTGGATTATGGCTTGTGTAATGTCTGCCCGTTGTCTCCTCTATTGTTTCTACTAGTGATTGAAGGTTTGAGATGCATGATTTCTACGACAAATATGGAAGGTAAAATTAGAGGGGTAAAGATCTATAATTCTATTTTTATTACTCATGTGTTTTTCATTGATGATGTATTATTGTTTGGTGGTGGAATAAGAGATGTGTGGAAGTATTTTGCAGAGATTATTAAAGTATTTTGTGATTCCTGGGGGATGGAGGTTAGTATTCCATTTTTTTTATCATCATAGGATTTAAGGTGAAGTTTTGAATGTGTTTCTTTCCTTCCTATATTTTAAATCCAATAGATTGGGTGCTGGCTTCAAATACCTGGGTTTATTTATTAAACTTGGTGGTTATAGAATAAAGGATTGGCTTTGGCTGGTGGAAAAGTTTGAGAAGAGGATAAATTACTGGAATTTTAGATTATTGTCTATTGGTGGTAGGTTGACCCTACTTACATTAGTTTTAATATGTATTCCTGTGTATTGGTTCTCCCTTGCTTTAGTGCCTAAATATATTATGAAAATGTTGAAAATTATAATGTTTAATTTTATATGGTCTAGCAAAGATGGAAGAGGGAAACTTCATATGGTAAATTGGGAAAACTTGTCTATCCAAAATGCCTTAGGAGAATAGGATATAAAGAATTTAATTTGGTTCAATAAATCCCTTTGTTTGAAGAGATTTTGGTGCGACATTTTTGGCCAAGGCCTTTGGATTGAGGTCCTACATAGAATATATTTTAAGGGGAATCTCTTAAGATGGATTAGAAAGCCTTGTAAGATTCAAAGAAATTTGTCTTGATTTTGGTTTGCATTTACCAAAGTTTATCCTTGGTTGGGTAATGGTCTTGCTTGGTAGGTTGGTGATGGTATGAATATTTTGGTGGGTATAGATCCTATTTTAGGATTGGAAGGAAATTATAGAATTTCCTCTTATATTAGAGATTATCTTGTCGAATTAAACTTCATTAATTTGGCACATATCAGAAGGCCTCAATGGCTCTAGGGGAATAATTCATATCAAATCACTATATAAGACCTTGGATTGGGAAGTAGGTGGGCAGTGGAATTGACAGCTTATATTTCTAACATGAATACTACCGGGTGCAAACTTACAGACAATAGGGATAAATTAATTTGGCAATGGAATTCAGTTACTGGTAATATTACGGCTAAGACTGCTTATACTGTGATGGCACATGAAAATACTTTTTTGGTTCCTAAATGGTGGTATAAGAAGAAATGGAAGTGGGACTTACCCTTGAAACTATGTTTCTTTTTCTGGTTTTCACTTGAAACTTTTCTCAAGACTTGAGATAATTTGATGATCAAAGGATGGAATGGTCCAAGTATTTGCAAACAAAGTATGGAGTCTGTTGGATCATATATTTGTTATGTGTCCTTTTTTTATACAAATATGGGAAAATATTTGCAATTTGTTGAAAATAGATCCGATTTGGGGACAACTTCCTCTTGATTATAATTTTCATTAATTATATTTTAATTGTTCAAGTCATAGCACCTTACCTGTATTTATTTCTTGGGGCATCTGGACTGCTAGGAATGCACTCTTGTCTGAGAACATGACTCCTATCATGGGTGACATATGTGTAAAAATACTCAGTGTTTATAAGGACTATCAGTCTATTGAAAAATACAAACAAAAAGACAAATTAATAGTTGATATTTCTTTAACAAACGACGTTTTTGGTTTTTTTGATGGTGCTGCAAAAGATGGCATTTGTGCATCAGGATTCATATTTCATTGAATGAATCTCACCTATTAAGTTGAAGCTAAATTGTGGATGAGGAACAAATAGTAAGGCTGAATTATTAGCCTTATGGCGTTTATGTACCGGGTGGCACTAACTTTCGGTCTTTAAGCAATTAAGTTTTTTGGCGATTCTCAAGTCACTATAAATTGGGAAAAGGATATTGGAAGTCTACATGTTTTAAATCTAGAAAATTGGTGTAGGATAACCAAACTTTAATTTTCATGTTTTAATAGCATGGAGATAAACCATATGTTGGGTATATGTTATATTATTTTCATGTGTGTGTGGAGGGGCGGTGCACCTGCCAGTGTTAAATTTGATGATCCCTGTCGACACCTTCTAAGAATTTGTAATTTAATCCTGGTTAAGGGATTGGGGTATATTTTTCTAATAATGGGTTAATGGATTAGGGTATTGGATGCTACAAAATACCTATATTTTCTTATGATGGATTCATAATGATTATGGGAAAATAGGAGGTGTGGCTGTAATGTTTGATGGTTTTCCTGATTAAGAGTTTCCAAGGTAAATCTTTGTGTTTATGTGTGAATGTTGTGGTGTAATCTCTGTTTTTATTAAAGAACCTGTATTCTTTGCTTCTCTGCACATGTTTAAAACTTACATGTGGTATCAGAGCTCGATTATTGGCATCATAGGGATGCCTTTGTTGTTGAGGGTTCGACATAGTTGATAGATCTTTGGTCTGTGATAAACCTGGGTTCAGTGGGAGATTTGCAGTGTTTATTTGTGCATTGAAAGAGAATGATGAGCAGTTCAAAAAATTTAAAGGCCTGAATTTTGAGCTATGGAAGCTCAAAATGGAGGATCTTCTTGTAGACTTGGAACAATGGATTGTTGTGGATCCGGGTACTAAACCCACTGCAACGTCACAAGATGATTGGGATGAATTAGAAAGAAGGGAACGAAGTACAATACGATTGTACTTATCAAACTTTGTGTTGGTGAAGGTATTTGGTGAAGATAGTGCGATAGAGCTTTGGGGGAAACTAGGGAGTTTGTATCAATCAAAATCCCTTGTGAACAAGTTGTTTCTGCAAAAGAAACTGTTTCACCTCCGAATGGATGAAAATGACACTGTAAGAGAGCATCTGAATGTATACAATACTCTGGTAAGTTAGATAACCTTTGTTGGTATTAAAATGGTTGAAAAGGATAAATGTATTGCATTATTGTGTTCTTTGCCAGATTCCTAGGACAACCTAATTGTTGCAATAAGTAGTGCTAGCCAAGAGACCTTAAAATTTGATGAAATAGTATCATCCCTACTATAAGAAGAGATGAGGCTGAAAAATATGGATAATCATAGCATGGATGCCTTGTCTATGAGAGGTCGCCCCCAAGAGAGAGAAAAAAAAAGGTCTGTGGGGAGATCTAATTAATATAAGGGTATATCTAAATCCCCAGGAAAAGGAATAAGGAAGTGTTGGAAATGTAGTAAAGATGGGAACTACAAAAAATATTGCTGATTTAAGAATTTTGAGAAAGCAAAGGGATATGAGGATACCACTTCCACAAAGACAAAAACCTCCTCAAAAGAAAGAGGAGATGTGTACCTAGCTTCCACAGGTAATCATTAGAACATGATATATGGTTGATTGAATCATGTGTGTCATGTCATATGACCCCTCATAGGGAGTGGTTCCTTGAATACAAAAAGTACAATGGAGGATATGTGTACTTGGGAGATGTTTCACCAGCTAGTATCATTGGACATGGTAGAGTGAAAATAAAACAAAAGGATGGAAGGATTAGAACTCTACCTGGAGTGCTACACATTCCAAATATGGAAATAAACTTGATATATATTCGAAATATGGATGTTGTAGGTGTAAAGATTGTGTGTGGAGATGGTGGTTGCAAAATGGTTCAAGGATCAATGGTATTGATGAGGGGATTTCGGTATGGAAATCTGTACAAACTATTGGGAAGAACCATAATTGATGAATGTAATAGTTCTGTTGTGCTTGAGGAAGGAGATAAATATGACAGAACCCTGACTACATCAGGAGGAAAGACAATGCTATGGAATCAAATATTGGGGCATATCAGAGAAAAGGGCCTTTGAGCATTACAAGGTCAAGGTATGGTTGAAGGTATGAATGATTGCACTCTGTATTTTTATTTCTGTGAACAATGCATATATGGAAAAAAAAATTGAGTAAGAATTGCATCTGGTGCTACAAGAGAAAATGGAATTCTAGAATTAATACATAGTGATGTGTTTGGACATGTTCATGTTCCATCATTAGAAAAATCTGTGTATTATGTTTCATTTATAGATGATTTCTCAAGGAACACATGGATCTATTTCCTTCGAAAGAAATATGAAGTATTTGCTAAGTTTAAAGAATTTAAGGCTCTTGTAGAAAATCGGTCTGAAAAGAAAATAAAGGTGTCGAGGATAGATAATGGTGGAGAGTTCTGTGGGAATGAATTCAAGGAATTTTGTAAGAATTGTGGTATAGAAAGGAATAAGACTACTTCATACACACCTCAATAGAATGGAGTTGTTGAGAGGATGAATAGGACGTTGATGAAAAAGGCAAGGAGCATGCTAAGAAGTGTTGGGATAGGACAATAACTTTGGGCAGAAGTAATGGAGACAACATGTTACTAGGTAAATCAGTCACCCACATCAGTATTGATTGATAAAACTCCACAAGAGGTATGGACTGGTAAGAAACCCTCTATTAAGCATTTGAAATTTTTTGGTTGTGATGCTTATGTACATGTTCCAAAGGAGAAAAGGAGCAAGTTGGATAACAAAGTTGAGAAGTGTATCTTTATTTCCTATAAATATTGTATGAAAGGCTATAAGCTTTGGAATCCTGTAACTAAGAATATTGTTTACAATCGAGATAGTGTGTTTAGAGAGGTTAAAGAAGTACCGAGACAGGAAGTGAATCCAATGGAAAAGGAACCAGAGAAAATAGATTTTGAGTTATAAGGTGAAGAATTTGACTCAACAAAAGAGGATGAACATTAAATAATAAGAAGAATAACCTCATACCCCAGTTTTGAGGAGATCATCTTGAGAAACAAGGCAACCAGAAAGGTATTCCCCTCCTGATTTTCACTCTCACTTTGATTTGCCTATTATTGATGATGATCCTATAAATGTGAAGGAAGATGTTGATTCAGAGGATAGTGATCTATGGAAGAAGGTCGTGGTTTAAGAAATGGATGCCTTGGACAAAAATGAAGCTTGGAATATAGTCCAGTTACCAATTGGAAGAAAAGCCGTTGGGAGCAAATGGTTGTTTAAAAAGAAGTTGAATGCAGAAGATAAAGTGGAGAAGTACAAAGCCCGCTTAGTAGCAAAGGGATATTCTCAGGTAGAGGGAATTGATTTTGGTGAAATATTTTCTCGAATTGAAAAATTAACTTCTATTAGATTTATTCTTTCTATTGTTTCTTCTTTTGATATTGAAGTAGAGCATATGAATGCGAAGACATCGTTCTTACATGGGGATTTGGAAGAAGAAATCCACATGAAAAAACCAGAAGGGTTCATAGTAAAGGGAAAGAAAGATATATTATGTAAACTAAAGAAGTCCCTTTATGGTCTAAAGCAATCTCCAAGGATGTGGTACCAAATGTTTGACACATACATACTTGGATTGGGGTTTGTGAGAAGCAAAGTTGATCATTGTGTATACTCCAAACAGGTTGGTGATCACTTCATTAACATAGTACTGTATGTTGATGACATGTTGCTGATTGGAAACAACAAAGATGTTATAAAGGAGGTGAAGTATAACTTGTCCTCCAAATTTGATATGAAATATCTCAGTGCTGCAAAATTCATTCTGGGAATGGAGATAAGAAGAGATCATGCAAACATGATGGTCTGCTTAAATAAAAAAAATATGTTGAGATGGTACTACAGAGATTTAACATGCAGAAAAGTAAGTCAGTCAAGGTTCCTATTCCTATAGGTGTAAAGTTATCTGTAGAGCAGTGTCCCAAGAAACAAGGAAAAACAAGAATATATGTCATGAGTTTCATAAGCTAGTGCATTTGGTATTTTGATGTATGCAATGGTCTGTACCAGACCAAACAATGCTAATGCAGTGGGATTTTTTAGCAGATATATGTCAAAAGAGGGTCTTCAGATATTTGTGTGGCACCATAGATTATGCAATCTACTTCCAAGGAAGACCTGTACGAAACAAAGTAATAAATGTACATGGATTTATTGATGCGTATTGGGATGGAAATCTTGATCGTAGAAGATCTACAAGTGGGTATGTGTTCAACATATTTGGAGGAGTTATCAGTTGGATGAGCAAGCGACAAGCTATAGTTGCAGTCTCAACTACAAAATATGAATACATGGAAACCACTCATGCAAGTAAAGAAGTTGTTTGGTTGCAAAGATTGTGTTTAGGTATTGGTTTTGTACATAAATATGTAAGGTTAGATTGCAATGGCCAAAGTGCAATCTTCATGGAAAAGAACCCTGCTTATCATGTTAAAACAAAGCATATTGTTGTACAATATCACTTTGTGAGAGATATGGTTGAAGACAAGAAGATGTTGTTGGAGAAGGTTGACACCTTGAAAAATGTTGCAGACTCATTAACAAAGTTTGTTAGTACAGAGAAGTTCTCTTTGTGTAGAGAATCTATGGGCATTGATTCCCTGAACTTGTGACTTTATGAGTACATGAATCAATTATATGTAAAGAAAAAAAGTGAGATAATGTTGGGTATATGTTATATTCTTTGCATGTGCGTGTGGAGGGGAGGTGTGTCTATCGGTGCTGTGTTTGATGATCACTGTTGACACCTTCACGGAATTTTTGGCTACTTTTGGATTTTTTCTAAAAATATGTAATATAATCTTGGTTAAGGATTGGGTTCTATTTTTCTAATTTGGGTTAATGGATTAGGGTATTGGAGGCTACAAAATACCTATATCGTATTGTGAGGGATTCATAATGATTATGGGAAAATAAGAGGTGTGGCTCCAAGGTTTGTTGGTTTTCCCGATTAAGGGTTTCTAGGGTAAATCTCTATGTTTATGTGTTAATGTTGTGATGTAATCTCTGTTTTGCTTAAAGAATATGTATGATTTGCTTCTCTGCACATGTTTAAAACTTACACCATACATATAGGGATAATGGAGCTGCATATTAGCTATCAAATGGGTCTTTTCTTTCAAAGGAATGAATTTTACTTTGGGAAGAATATATTGAAAATCATCTTGAATGCAGTGACTCCTGGAATATATTTTGGACTTGAACATTGTTATTTTTTCTCCTTTTTTGTAGTTGGTGCATGTGTCTCTTTTTTAATTATATTCGAGTATATCCTATGTGGAAGTTTACTCTGTAATATCTTGGTTATGATGTGTTAACAACTTTGAAGATATGTCTCCTGATGGAGAGCAAGTAGTATATTTTTTTGAAGTGTATGGTTGTAAACATGATGAAAGCCGAAAGGTTATGCTTTGTACTTTTTTATTCCTTTAAAAAAATAAAAGTACATTTTTTTTATGGATGTACATTCATTATCAAAATTATAATGTTGTGAAATAAACCTTAAATTTATAAAATTGTTATTGTTTTATATTTATTAACTTAATTTTTTTTATAAATTATAAATTATAATTCATTTTTAAAAATATTAACTAAATTAATGGAAATGACATATGTTTTAATAATCTATAAAAATATAAATTAAAATATTATTTTAATGTATTAAAATTCAGTTATTTAAAAATCCAATACATGTAAACAATTTTTTGGGATAAATTAAGTAATAAGCAGACAAAAGATGGAGGTAGGGTTTGGGTGATCGTGCCACGATTTTCAATTTTCTAAAGCGAAGTTTATGTTTATCTTCCCAACCCTCATTTCTAGGTTTGATTACATAAGAAGATGAAAAGCCAGTAGATTATTCCTCGGATCCTTTGGATGAAGTAAACATCTAGGTTAGCAGGTAGGTGGAAGATAGGGAGATATTGGAAGAAGGTGACCTAGGGGGGTAGTTTCCATAGGTGTAAGCAGTTGGGGATGTAAGCAGGTCTCTCTCTTTGATTTTCAGTAGTGGTTTTTCCTCAAACCTAAAACCTTCTTTGTCGATCTCGGAAATGGATCTAGATCTTTTGCATATGTCTTGGTCTCCATCATGCTAGGTATTCTCCTCGTACACCTTATCCTATTCTCCTCATAGAAGTGAGTCTTTCCCACATCGAGAGCATGACTATGACTAGGTATATAACGTACAAGCATAAGATAAATAACATGGGAAACAAGAGACTTCCTAAAATTGCTTTAAACTCAAGTCAAAACCAACTACGCCTCAAGTGGTGTTTGTTGATGTATATGTAACTTCGGAATGTATTCTTATATGTATTTTATATATTGTAACCCGATGTTTATTCCGGGATGTTTCTATTATGTATTTGAGT
>LPNX011234175.1:49440-76516 GCA_001517045.1 Pseudotsuga menziesii
AGTGTTGGTGTAAAGATACCGTGGCTTGGTTAAACTATTGGGGCATTGATGAAAACGACATTTTTCAGAACATTGATAATGTCAAAAACATTATTACTTCTAAGTTTAAAGAGAAATTATGGTGTGAGAAAAATTTAGCGGTTAAGAGAAAATTAAGATACTATAAGGAGATCATTAATCCTAACTTGGAAGATAAGAAGTATCTCTTGGTAGTAATTAGCTCACGGAAGAGAATTAATATAGCCAAGATTAGAATGAACTCTCATGGACTCCATAGCAAAACACCATGTTGGTCTATTTGTAAAACTACATGGGTAGAAAGGTTTTTCCATTTTTGTGAGTATATGAGGGTTTTCCATCTGTGTGAGTCTATGAGTCTATGAGATGCATATAGGAAATAGTATGCATCTTGAGCACTCATAACATATGTAAGTAGAGTCTTGTTTTCAATCGCTCAAATAATTGACTCATCCACCCACAATAACTTGGAATTTGTAGGTACAAGGTGTGGTCTATACATGTTTGCATGCATGGCCTTTGTAGCACTGCACACTGCAATGCACATGGTTCATGGCATCAAATCTTGTGTCTTAAATCTGAGCTATGATGGCTCAACAACATGATCCAACTAAATAACACTCCAACTAGGAATGGGAACTAGTCAAGTAGGTGGTGGTGTAGTGGTAGGGTCTTTGTGATCCTTAGGACACTCATAACTGTGTCCCCACCCAGCACCATAAAAAAGATGACATTGTACTCATGTAATCATGATGCATGTGTAGTACAAACTCTGCATACACTTGTTTGGAAATGTATAATGGGACATGTTCATGGTGGGGGAATACGTCCCATTAACCAATAAACATATCATAAACATGAGGTGCAATGGACTCAAGCCTAATCTCTTGTAATTAGAGCATTTGTCTATGAGAACGACTAGGAGGGATGCCAAATAAAGTGCTCTTGATGTCCTTTCCTATTGTTTCAACTTTCACAACCTTCCTTTTTCCAAAACCCAATACCTAGTCCCTCCTCCTCTGGAAAACAGTTTTCCATATGTCATTAAGAGTCCTCGCCTTCTAGTGGACCTCCAACAATCCATCGTTCACATCGATCATCATGTTGCTCGACTATCTAGATAGGCAGTCAAGGCACATTGACCCTAATTGGATGTGCATCTAATCACGTTGTGATGTGATCTCCTCGATCATGATCCTTGTGATCTCTTCCTCCCAAGGAGGTTGAGAAGTAGGATCAACATCTAAATTTCTAATAAACATATAAAATAATATATTAGTCAAAGTACAAAATGTTGATACAAAAGCAAGATACCGGTAGTTGAAAAATATATAAATATGAATTTAATGTACCTGCATGATGAAGAACCTCCTCATCATTCTCTAAGGAGGTCAATGTGTTTCTACCATCATGCGAGACACTGGCCACGATGGTCTTGGATGCACGATCACCAAACGGCCTAGCTAGCAGGGTGCCTATGGAAATAGAAACAAACAACAATTAATAATTGAGTTACATGGATACAACAATTCACTTCTTTATGTAACTCAATGAAAGAAAAACTATATATAAATAGTTCACATACAACTATGATAATGACATGGGGGGTGCCACAACACTAGATCCTCTTGATGAACGTGATTTGTGGAGGGAAGAACCCTACTCTGGAGAACAATCTCATGAATCAATGAAAATAAAGCACATATATGTTATCTGTTGAATACAATAAATACTCTAAGGAAACTTTGCATAAAATGGATTTCCCCACCAATATATGTTCTTAATAATGTAACGGAGCGTTTAACGTTACATTATCAAAAATAAAAAATAAAAAAATAGATGTCGAATCATAAAATAAAAATATGAAAAGTAATTTAAAAATCCATGTTCGCCTAAAAATAACAAAATTAAAACTTAAACCCAAATATATCAAGCATGAGAAGGATCAATTTCCTTGATCTTAAGACTTAAAAAAAATACACCTCAAGTAATTGAATCTCCCTCGGTGCTTGATAGATCCGGGTTTAAGATGGATCTATGCTAGTTTATTTTCAACTAAAGTTCGGATTACATGTACAATAAAAATATTTGATATTACAATTTTTGGTTAAAGTTACTAAAAAATTAAAAACAATTTTAACCAATAGATATAATTGACTTTTTTGGGGTTTTGAACAAATTTCACAAAATTCCTTAAAAATACAACACTTTCAATCAATGCATAGAAGAACTCATTTTTAGGGTTTTGAGTTGCCTACCTCTAGCTGTGAAGGCCATGGTAGAAAGAAGTGGTGGATGGTGGCGCAAATTCTATATACTCCTCGTTTGAGCTCATATGCAATAGATGCATTCAGATAATATGAGGTTTGATGTTTTTTCCTTCTTATACCTATTAGAGGTCAAGATCTCGACTGAGGTTTATAAACATTAATCGAGTGTCATAGCTGGATTGATATTTCAAATTCCACATGCAAGAACAACCTTTCATTTTGGAAATTTCATCCTCACATTTTATAATTGTAGTTCCCAGTCAAATCAACACAGGTGTTGTATACTCCTCGTTCGAGATCCTATGCAACTGACATATTGAGATAAGCATAGGTAACGTTTTTTCATTCTTATACCTGTTACAAGTCAAGATCTCAACCAAGATTTGTAAATATTAGTTTAGCGTCATAGCTCGATTGAGCTTTCAAATTCTATGGGAAGGCACGACCTTTCGTTTTGAAAACTTCATCCTCACATTCTCGTATTTGAGATTTTAAGCTCAATCCAACACACTACCTTGATCAAGCTTAGGTTCTCGATTGAGGGTTAGTAAACCCTCAATCAATCTATTGAGCTCAATTGAGTGTTTGTCATAATATCGATTGAGTGTTTTATTAATCCCTCGATCAAGTTGTTAAAATCTCAATCGAGGGATGGACAATAGATTTATTGAGATAATTTCTCAACATACTTGCGTCGTCTGTTTGCCAAAAAGTGTTACCCATATTCATGGGAGCATCCCATGTTTAGTAGGAAAATATAGTGCCTTATTACAATGGTATCATATTTTATATATTTTAGAGGATTTCCATGATTTTAAGGCAATTTCTTAGCTCTTTAATTTCCACATGAATGAAATCTTATTCACAACAAATAGATATTAATTGTGGTGAACTCTCTCCTCTAACTTGTTTAAAAAATATCACAAACAAAACCAATTTCCAATAGATATGTATATTTGCTATTCAATGATGTATGCTAATTTACTATTTCATTTATTGGTTAGATGAATAATAAGTTTTTTTTATGTCTTTTGGTTCTTTGAGCCTTCCTATATTAGGCATGTGGGCTTGATGTTCATTGTAACATTGACCTGATAAAATTGTCAAAGTGATTTCTAATGGGCAATTACATAAACTGGTTGAGTTGTCTCTGTGCTAACTAAAACCCCACTCTTGTTGGAAACATGTACTATAAAAAAATTGAATGTTTTTGATCCAATTGTTGCATAGACGATATTTATGTAATGTTTAGTGATTATATATATATATATATATATATTCACATGGTCAAAGATGGCAGCGATCTACACCTTTCATTTAACAGTTGGATTTTTGGTAATTGCATTTTTCTACCGAGGAACATATATTGGTTATTTTATAAAGAGAAGAAACATGTGTTGTTTATTTCCTTATATTATTTTTGTAAAATGTTACTCGAGAGCATTTTTTTTATTGTACATTGGATATTAAGATAGGTAATTAATGAGCATCAACAAAGTGATGTCAATTAGTTAGTTCTCTCTTGTTTTCTTGTTGACAATGTATAATGCATTGACCTACTAAGAATTTTGTTAACTTATTGAGGGTGAGCTTGTTTTTGGATCTCTTTTAGTTGGAATGAAGTAAACCATTTGTTTGACCATGATTTCTATATGGCACCCAACATTTACTACTGAAAAATTACATTATATGGAACCAAACATTCACTGATGCAGAGCTAGAACAACCGCTAATAGTGACAGGTTCTCTTTTGATTCCTCTATGGTTCTTTATAATATATCACCAAGTTAATTGATAGAGTTGTAATTACCAGAAACTAAAAGAAGAGAATTTTGGTTTTGGAAATGACCAGTCTTTTGTTTTCTCTGAAATCATTCATTATATTATCATGAAGTATTCAAATTTCTTATGTTTGGTATTAGATACGGTTAGCTCCCGACTAGAGTTGCATGGTTATGCAACCGGTTGAGAATCAAGGGTTATCACTACTCTTACACTTCTCAAATCTCATCTTTACAGGTATATTTCCATCTCTGTGGTGCATGTATGAACTAATATTTTCCTTTCATATTTTGCATTTAAACTTTGTATATTGGAGTTGTTCTTTCTTGCTAGAAAACATTAATTGTTTTCCCTATTTCCCTCTTTTAGCAATTACCAAGGTCGTGTGAGTGCATCCCTAGTACTTGGTGGTGGGGTGGACTGTATGTGATCACCTTTGCATGCAGTGAGTGACTTGTGCACAATGCATTTTGTACTTATTGGGTCTTGCAATTGTATGCCATGTTCTTTCTTACAATAGCTACGAGTAGATAGATATCATACTTCTCATAGAGTTCTATGTTTCTTATGATGTAGATTTATCCCCATGGATCAATTGCCACTTTAACTTTTGTTACAATGGGTTCTAGTTCTCTTGCTTTGATGGCCATGTTTGAACCAATATACTTAGAAGGCATGAATGTAAGTTCTAAAGATTATTATGTTTATTATTAGTTATCGTAGCTCGATTTATTACAATGGTTTTTGGCTCTCATATTCTTTGGCTATGTTTGAATAAAGATATATAAAAGGCATGCCTTTAAGTTATGAAACCTATTATATTTATCTTTAGTTTATGGAAGCTCAATTCCTTTGTTTTGAGTCAACTGACATCAAATTTTGAGTTGCAGTTCCTGAACATAGGAGTGTATGTTACATATAGATATGAGCTATAAATGACCTGTAGAATGTTTCACTTGCTATTTTAGCATTCACATATAATTATGACATTTCTAAAATAATATTGGTGGTGGATGGCTAATCAAGATACATAGAATACATGACTTTAAGTTCTAAATATTATTATTTTGTATCCTTTATTTACTACAGCTCAAACCTTTTGTTTTGAGTTGATTGATATTCAATCTTGAATTACTGTTCCCGTGCTTTGGGAATGTATGCTATATAAATACATGAGCTATCAACGATTTGTACAAAACTTTACTTAATATTTTAGCATTTATGTATTAATCCATATCTCTAGAATTATGTTACCATATTAACCTTTGGAGGATCCATGATTGGTTTTTTCTCCAAATCTAAATATAGATATGCTCATGATTTGTTTCTAGTTTCAAAACACTATAGGATCAACCCAATTTCGTGCAGAATAAAATAAACAAAAAGCAAAGTTGTCCATTTAAGGAAGTAGAAATGGTTTCCTTTGGCCATGGTTTTGAACCTTTTATGGCTTTCCTCCTAAAAGATAAGTTACTTATTGGTGCTTTGGAAATCTACTTTTGATTATCTTTCTATTTGATCAAGTCGTTTTGTGCCACTATTAGTGCTTCATAGAAGGAAAAAAATAAAAATAAAATGCGATTTATATATTTAAATAAACTTATTCTTTTAGTGTGAACTTTGATTCAAAGTTAACTTTAATTCTATTTAAGGGTGATATCTCAATGAAAGAGCACGTGTCTTATAGGCAAGAAGTTGGTGGTTCGATTCCTCCATGCCCTATCTACAAAATAGATGACTAATTAAATGACCATTAAACAAGAATCAATGACTAAATAAAGGACGAGTTAACAACAATCAATAACTAAATAAATGATTAGTTAACTACACATAATGACTAACTAAATGGCCAGTTAACTGCAACCAATGACTAAATAAATGATCAATTAACAACAATCAATGACTAAACAAATGACCGGATAAGAAAAATCAATGATTAAATAAATTCCCACTTAACAACAATTAATGAGTAAAAGAACGACTAAATATAAGAACAAATTGACCAATCAAAAGAACCAATAAATGACTATTTTTTTTTAGTCGGATTATAAATGATTATTACTCACATTACTAAACTTGGTCATTTATATGCAAATTTTAATTGATTTTCTAATGATTTACCTCACTTTTCTACTAGTGTTAGGTAGGATTAATCCATCCCTCGAAAAAAATGTTTTCGCTCTTAGAATTTAGTTTTGGTTGGGCCCGCTCCTTATCAGATTTTTCAAACCAAGTATCTTCTCAAAGTAGGTTGGATATCATTCAACAGTTGTATGAAAAAGGGCCTCAAAATTAGTCATAATCCTAGGCTAGAGACCAAATTTGGTCCCATCTCGATGCTAGATGATGGCTTCAGGATGGTCATGTGGTGACAAGATAGTGGGTGTTTCAAAATTTCTCAAGAGAATGATATGACAATCAGAAGGCATGCAACAAAGTATCTTAGCATCAACATGGGCAAACAAGAGGTAAAACATGAAACAACAAAAGAAAAGTTGAGAAAATAAGGCCTGAAATGTGACATTTTTTTAGTGATTCAAAAATGCAGTTAATATCATCTTCGGGTTAATGCATGGCTCTCAATCAATGTCCCATGAAACAATCTCGAACACACTATTGTAGCATTTATAAATCAATTGTAGGTTCTTGTGGATCATGGTGTGGATAAAGAAAATGCCTCCCATGGAAGAAGCCCACAATGGGGACACATTTGGCTTAAATTATTTTTAATCTTAGTTTTTAAATGTAAATTTTTGCTCGACCAATTCGTAAGAATTTACTGTGTTAGATTTTGGAAATAGTTTGTAGATTTAGGGTTTTTTATTATTATTCTCTAATGATTTGTATACTAGGTTAGTTCAACAAAGCTCCCTTTTTGGCATTTTGAAGCTATGTAACTCTAGTTGTTGGGTTGATCTGCAACCTCTTTTTTATTAAAAAATATTACTCGTTTTTCGTAATATGGGGGGAGCATCTAGTGCACACTCATGGGTGTTTCCTTATCAAAACGACATTTTTGGTTTTTGAATTTACTCAAAGAGGAGAAAAAATATTGTTGAGAACATAAAGGGGTATAAAACGAGTCTTAAATATTAATTTGCCACTTTGAGAATTAAATAGAAATATGATTTGTGTATAGGTACATTTAATTAAATGCAAACTTGACACATTAAGACAATACTATTTTTATTAGAAGGAAAACAAAATTCCCTACAATTTGTCTTTTATTGCATGCCAAGATTCACAAGGAATAACTAGGTTTTCATAGAAAAATGGTTGAGTTCGTCCAATTGTTGATTTCTTTATAATTTACTTTTCAACTTATTTAAAAAGTGGACACTCCTCATATGTCCACTTAAAAAAAATATTAAGACCTGTCCACTTAAAAAAACAATTAACATAAAAAATTAATGCAAGCTCACAATACAATTAACATACAAAATTATGTAAGCTCACAATATGATTACCATAAAAAATTATGTAAGCTCACAAATAATTTTTTTTAAAAAGATATAATTTCTCCAAACATAAATACATTCATATTATATTTAAGATATTAAATAGATTGTAAGATTGTTTCACCCGAAAATATGCCAATATCTGCTATTCTGAAGAATCAAAGTATGGTCAAATTCCAAGCCACATTGTAAGATCTATTCTTATATGTTAGCTAAATATAATATTTTACAAGATTAAAATAAAGTAATAATAATAATGTTCAAATCTCATTGATACCTTTATTTGTTGTTTCTTTTTATTGTTTTAGTCAATAAATTTTCAAGTCTACTACATTGTACATAGGTAAGTAGGTGTAGGCATAAACAATAATTAGATGTATATGGAATCATGTACACATAAGTATCATTATCAATATGAACAAAGGAAAACACGAATTATTAAAAATGAAAAACAATTTTTAAAATTCATTACAATAAAATAAACTATCATAGATCCATCTTTGAGAAAAAAAAAATCTTGCAAAGCATGCATTTAGAGTCACAAAATGACTTACAACCTTTATCAGAGTCTTGTTCTTTAGGTAAATAATAGGAATCTTGCTTATTAAGAATGAGTGGGTGTTTGTGATCCATTCTCCGGGTAGGATAAATAAGGTATTTCATAATAGTAGGCAAGGCACTAGCTAATGCCCTTCCTATTTTGGTTGAAATGGAGGGAAGGAGGGCAAGGCAACATAATAAGAAGTCAATTGGTTTTGCTTGGGTTTTGGGTGGGATAAATAGCGTATATTATGTGTGGATGACCAAGTAAAATTAATAATTAGGTTATGGGAATGTGGTATAGCAGCAAGGTAATGAAATAAGTTGTGAAAAACAAGTTTATTGATTGTAAATTTTTATTTTTTATTTTAATTTTTTCAAAGTATATACTTTGAAAAAACTTAAGTTAAAATGAATTTATATCCGTTAAATTGAAATTTATTTTTATTTTAAATAAAATAAAAAATAATTTATGTATGAAAGTCTGTAAATATGTCCATTTTATTTTTGTTTTAGTTAATTGTAAAAATGTTTATAAATATTTTAATTTAAATGTTTTACCAATTCATGTTTTTATAAAACGTTAAAATAACATAAATATAAATTAGTTCTTTCAATTTATTGAAATATGATAAGGATATTTTTGAATCTTGAATCAATAAAAAAAAATGTTAATCAAATCTTGATAATGTCAAGACTAAAAAAATCAAATTATTAAAATATTTAACATTTTCTTTGATATAGAAAAAAAACCACTAACGGAGAAAACAAACTAAAGCACATAATTTTTATTTATATCATAAATAAAATATAGTGCAGATTTTTTACATTCATTGATACAATACAAGTGTACAGAAACTTTTAGTACAGGTCTACACTCCCAGAATTATGACACAAAAAAGGTCATTAAATTAATTAGCCACTAAAGCATAATTCCACAAACCATCCAGGCTGAGCAAAGAGAATACACTCCCAAAATTAGGACACAAAAAAAAATGTCACTAAATTAATTAGCCAATAAAGCTTAATTCCACAAACAATCCACGCTGAGCAAATAGAATGCTCATCCAACTACTCTTAAAAAAATTCACTCCAGGTCAGCAGACCTTACTATCATTAATGAAAACACAGAACATAACTAGACAAAGACATACCTCAAAACCAGCAAATACACACAACATAACTACTAACTTACAAACTTTTAAATAACTTTAAAAAAAAATTGGAACAAACTTGTATTTATAAAGCAAGGCTCTGTCTATTAAAATGTCCTTCAGACAGTGATTCATCCATTTATTTGACATAAACCCTTAACTAGGGTTATACTCTGTGAGATACCCCTAAGGGTGTGGACCATGTCAACACATTATATTAGCTATGTCTTTAATCATCTATATGCTAATTTAAAATCAATAAAATCCTGCAGGGAAACCAGAATCCTGTAAATTCAAGATTCAAATTGCATCTATATGCTAATTTAAAATCAATAAAATCCTGCAGGTAAACCAGAATTCTGTAAATCCAAGATTCAAATTGCAGAACTGTTGGGTCTGTTTCTAATATGTAAATAAATATCTTGGAGACCTGAATTAAATTTAGATCCAAGGACCTTAGACTGGAAATAACAAATAGATCAAAACAGAGTAACCCACTTAATCTACACAATGCACATCTTCTCCCATATATCAATCTAAAGACATTACAAATATAAATGCTTAGTTGTTTGAAGTTCAAAGAAATCCATCACTCACAGCCCATTTAGCTTAAACCAACCTGGACCCCTGCAAGTGCCTGCTAATTAATCTCACTGCCTCTTCAGTGGCTTCTCCAAGAGGGCAGAGATGTACATTTCTTTGAGCTCAGGCCCTCTATCCAACTTACGCCCTATGGACCATTTCAGCTTATTGAACCCAAGCTTCTCAATCATGGGCACATAGATCTTCAGCTGATCTTCGATGCAGAAGAAACGATCGAGCCAAAACACTCCTCCAGGCCTCAGAATCCTGTTGATATCATACAATATAAATTCCAACAGCTCTGTCGGGATCCAGTTGCTCAAGACATGCATAGAATGAACAATGTCCAAGGTATTATCAAAGAATGGCAGCCTCTGAGAAACAGTGATATACATGGGGACAACCCCTCTGGAAGCAATGAAGTTATTGAAGGGCCCGTTGAAATTCATGGAAGTTGTAATAATCGTCACATTTCGCTCCCTCATTCTCACAGCAAACGTTCCAGTTCCGCCTCCAATGTCCAGCCCAATTCGAACAGTGTTTTTCTTCATCTTCAAGACTTCGTCGATGGAGTAATCAATATCGGCTCCACCGCTCTTTAACCATCTGGTTTTCTCTCGGCCTTCAAGATCGAAGCAGTCTTTGCAGTCTTCGAAGACCTTCATGTATTTTCTCTGGATTAGACACGAGTAATTCTTGCAAGTATATGCATTCCAATCGACACTGGAATCAGGCGGGGTCTTCCACATGCTCTCAGGAAACGGGAATGGCTCTTTGTAGTTTGAAGCCGTTGCAGGATAACAGCGCCGGCGAGGAAGAGGCTCACAGCCTCTGAGCAAGAGCTTCTGAGCCAGGATTTCGTCCTCTGGGCAGCGCTGGCCGGGCTTGTAATCCATGTATTTGTTCAGATCTTCCTTGAAAATCGCACAGGCATGGCCTACGGGCGGATAGATGGTGTCGGAGCCGATGCCCGGATTGCGACCTAGCGGGAGCTTTTTGGCGGCAATGAAGTCGTTGAGCTCCTTGGCCATGGAGACTCTATTGGCTTCTCCCCATTGAAGCCAGGGATCGTCTGCATTTCCCCCATTGTTGGTGTTAGGGTTTTGCAGAAACTGTATCAATTGGGCGACCCGGCCAGCTAGGTTTTCAGAGACTTGTTTTGAGGATTTCAGCTCGGCTTTGATACTCAGAAGCTCCTGTTGGGTTTGGTTGAGTTTGGAGATGAGGAGATTATTGGAAAGGAGTGGGTACTGGACATGCTGGGGGTTATTGTGGAAGGGAGATTGAAGGGGATTGTAGTAGTACTGTAATGGGCCTGAAAAGAGGAATACTGTGACTACATTTGTGCCAAGAACAAGCAGCAGAATACAGAGTTTTGCCATGGGCTTAGTGGTTTTGGATTCCATTGATTTTTTCTTGGGAGAATCACCGCCCGCCATTGAACAAAATCCACTGAGACTAAGCCTCCATGAGAGGAGAGGTTATAGCTTTGTTTTAAGCAGGCCGGGGGCCAGAAATTCAAGGGTCTGACAATGGAGTAGATCCAAGGAATCTGTCAGAATTTTCGCCTTCTGGCTGTGTGGGTACTGAATTATGATTAGGTGAAGTTACTGTTGCCGACCAGTTTTTATTGCCATAACCTAAATTTCACAAGAACTGTCACTACAGGAGCAAAGCTTATCAGAATAACAGTTGTCCTATTGAAATCCTCAGAAACCATGACACCTGTTCATATTCCATTGTACGCTCTCCACTCAATCATATAATTACAGAAGAGGAGAGGTTGAAAAGTTCAAACCTCTGGTGTGGGATTTTTTACATTTTCACAAAAGTTCAACGTCATAAGATCCAAATGACCACTGACCACTTCTCGTGAAGCACGGGATCCATACTATTTTGTCTATTTTCTGTACGTATATCATGAGCTGATGTCCAAAATCCAGTGCATCGTATTTTATTTTTGCATGTAGGAGTTGTTGCAATCTCATATAAAAGTTCCAATGTCCTTTTGAATGGTCATCTTTTAGGAATCTCTTTGTGTCCAGACGCTCTCCATGGCTTTAAATTCGTCGTCCTTATTCATTGCTATGAATCTTTATTTATTTATTAGGAATTTTGAGGTGTCATTAAGTGAAAAATTAAGTGAAAATTAACTAGCTGCCGTGCAGGTTTTAATGCGATGGATGTGGTGGAGTAGTTGGATCTCAAGCTGCTTGGATTTCAAGCAGCTTCCAAGCAGCTTGAGATCCAACTGCCTGCTGAACAGTCGCTGTTCCATTAAAGCGTGGGCAGCAAGCTGATTATTGATCGCCTAACCCTAATGCCCTTCATTATAATTGTTTCTTTCATATCTTGATTTTCTGGTTTGGTAAACTTCATTACCATCCATTTTGATCTTCATTCATTTTTTTGGTAGAGTTTATTACCATCCATTTTGATCTTCATTCATTTTTTTTGGTAGAGTTTATTACCATCCATTTTGAGTGATTGGAATGCCCTTTTCATTAGTCATTTCACTTTTTTCTATCAATGGAATTCATTAGCATTTGTTGAGAAGTGTTTCGAAGGGTCTTTAGTTAGGCACAATTTGACATTAAGATGGGTAGCAACTCTTAGGATAGTGTCTTTTAGCATTTGTTGAGAAGTGCTTAGAAGGGTTTTTAGCTTAGGATTTGTTGAATGTTTAAAAGGATCTTTAGCTTATGAAAGTGTCTTTGAACATTTGTTGAGAAGTGTTTGGAAGGGTTTTTAGATTAGTAAGATGGGTAGCATTTGTGAAGATAGTGTCTTTTTTAAGAAAAAATACTTTTTACTTTAGAGTTTTTACCTTTTTTTGTTTGAATTGAGACACATATCACTTGTTGCACCACCTAAACATATACTTTGAATTTAGACACATTTTAGCTTGAAATAAATTGTTTTGTAGCGACAATTTTCCTTTAACCTACTTTACCACTATTACCACTATTACCAAATTTATACCAACTTAGTTAAGCTTGTCTTTTTTGCCAAAATATTGCCCAAAAAGTCTAAATACTTATTTTTATAAAATTTTATAAAAAAACAAAGCTTGTCCTTTTCTACCAAAATATTGCCCAATGAAAAACAAAGCTTGTCCTTTTCTGCCAAAATATTGCCCAATGAAAAACAAAGCTTGTCCTAGTCTAAATACTTATTTTTATAAAATTTTGTTAAAAAACAAAGATGCTACTTTTTTTTCCCAAAATATGGCCCTCTGCCAAAATATTGCCCAAAATATCTAAATACTTATTTTTATAAAATTTTGTAAAAAAGCAAAGCTTGTCTTTTTTGCCATAATTTTGCCAAAAAAGTGTAAATACTTATTGTTATAAAATTCTGTTAAAAAACATAAATACTTATTTTTATAAAATTTTGTTAAAAAGCAAAGCTTGTCCTTTTTGCCATAATATTGCCAAAAAAGTGTAAATACTTATTTTTATAAAATTCTGTTAAAAAACATAAATACTTATTTTTATAAAATTTTGTAAAGAGACAAAGCTTGTCCTTTATTTTTATAAAATTCTGTTAAAAAACATAAATACTTATTTTTATAAAATTTTGTAAAGAGACAAAGCTTGTCCTTTTTGCCATAATATTGCCAAAAAACAAAAGGATTAAACAAAAGGATTTGTTTTAATTTCATATGGAGTTGTCTCAAATCTGACAACCCATTGCATTACGCATTAAGAAAGTGATAATATCCCGCTGTATATAATCACTTTAAAGTTCCTTTTTATTATGAATGTGGGATATCTCCCACATATGTAAAACTGGATCTGGGCAGGGAGGCAACGGCTTTGAATACTTTATCCTCGAGATGCTTTATTGAAGACTTGTGCTTTTTATGGCCATCTTGGCAATCAATCCATAGCTCCATCTCTTATGAGACAATAGAGATTCGAATTGTTATTTTCTTTTAGGTTAAATGCACGTTTCATGTCATAGAGATAAGGTTATAATTGTATCAATGAGTCATAGAACATGTTCTAGAAGATAAATGTGTTCATAGCTCAAGCTTATTAAGCTACTTTCTATTCTTAGTATATGGTTCCTGTTTTTATGGCATTTTGTTATGACTCTCGAGCTCTATAAAAAACTAGTTGGAATCGAGAGCACAACAAGGTGTTGAAGCATGTAATGTAACGATGTTGTCATTCTAAATTCTGAAACACGACTTGCTTTTTTTAGTTTTGAGTATCATAGATGCATTTTTGTAAGTAAAACTCTGTACATTTGTGTGGATAATGAAGACTAAACTATTTTAGTACCTGATTCGATTTCCTTTATGAAGAAGTGTTCTCAAGCGAGCTTTCCAGCAGGCTCGGCTCGGCCCCACCTACTGATTAGTTTTGCTTTCTTTTCTCTTATGTTTGTGGTTAGTATTTTTATATTTCCCACTTACCGACTAGTTTTGCTTTCTTTTCTCTTATGTTTGTAGTTAGTATTTGTATATTTCGTTTACACTCTATTTTTTGTGTTAGTAAATCTGTCTAAATTGTTTTGTTGGAGATCTGTCTTTCTAGTTTTTGTGTGATTTTTAATTATTAGACTCATGCTATCACTAGTGTAAAATGAGAGATAAGTGATCAGGCAACAAAAAATTTGGTCCTTTTTTCAAAGGATAAATGACTAAAAGTGTTTTTTTTTAATTGAGGTAACTAAAAATGACCAATTTGGTCATGAGATAAGAGCTAAACTAAAATGATCAAGGTAAATGACCAATTTGGTCATGGGATAAGAACTAAACTAAAAATGACCACATAACAATTGGTCATTTTTAGTTGTGTCACTCCGACAATGGAAAATTACAATTTTGACAATGAATTTGTACAATATACTAAATTCTAACAATGTAGATGGATTCATAGACATTCATAAACTCCTCTAGGGGGTCTATGAATCCACGTATAGTGTTAAAATTTAGTAAATTGTACAAATTGTAGATGGATTGAGAGACACGAGTGATATATTGTGTCACTTGATAACAATGGTAAACAACTATAATTTTGACAATAAATTACAATTTTTTACCACTGTTGTTGAGTGTCACAATTTACATGATCGATCGTAACTCTGAATCCATCTACAATGTTACAATTTACTAAATTTTTACAATGTGGATGGATTTAGAGAACCCTTTGACCTCTTTATAGGGGTCTTTATATCAACATGTTTCTGAAGTGTTGAAAAATGACATTAGAGGCGAACCTAGTGAACTATTTTGAAAAACCATTCCATCTGAACAATCGTGTCTAGTGAGATGTGCTTATCCCGTCTGTATTTTGTTTCTCCATTTACGCTTCGGTATGACCCCTTTGACGGACTTGTCAAGTTGTGTCTTTTACATTGTCATGATAGTCCAGTTAGTGTCGTGTTTCGAAGATTGATCAATTCTCACCAAAAGCATCATCATGTCTTGAATTTTATACCATTGTGTTCAACGTATTGCACTTATGATTCTCATATTTCATTTGGCCAAAAACATTGTCGTTCGACCCTTTGGACACTCGGTTGAAGTTTCGGTAAGTAAGAGTCTTTTGCATCCCATTAGTTGAAATACACATATTTTGTGCCTCTCGATTAATTTGTTGATCATGTCTATGGACACCAACTCATCACACTTATGTCTAGAATGTTAGAAATATCATCTTGGCGTTCATGTGGAGAAAAAAAGACCTTTATCCTCCATTTAAAAAAAATAAAACTCCATCCTTTTTATATTAAAACTCCCAACTTTATCATTTACCCCTTCTAAAATGATATTCCCCAAATATTAAATTTTAAATCTTTTCTACTCCAATTTTATGATTATAATTTTAGAAATATACAACAATATATTTCCCCACCTTAATTAAAATGGGTCCATTTTAATTAACCCCCTATCCCTTTTACCCATTCTACATGTTATGAGCATTCCTTTTAAAGAAGCCCCCCATTTATGGCACAGCCACATACGCTTTTTCCCTATGTCTCCAAAAGTTTCATTAACACTTAAAGGAGAAAATACATTCTTAATAAAAAGGCCTTATCCTATACCCCTTTCTACTACTCACCCCCTTCCAAAATGCAATTATTATGTGCAGAGGGGGTCCCTTTTCCCATAATTAATGTAATGTCCCTACTTAGAATTCTAGAGAAAATTACAAATTGGGTAGATTCAAGCTTGACTAGTCATGACTCTAGAGGGTTCCAACTTTCTCCAAATGGTTCCAAATTTGAAAGGAAATGGCATGGTCAGTCTTAAGAAATACCAAGGTGGTTTATGGACACTTTGTATCTGAATTTATACTTCTGCAAACTTGTTTGGGGATGATGAAAAAACAACCAAAATTACTAGGAAATTATGATGAAATCCCCCCTAGGGTGTAGGCCAACTAGGATTCCCAAATCATGTACGAACCTTCCAAATTTGTAAGCAGAGTATGAGGACTTATATAATACCTCATATAATTTCATTTCACATAGTTATTAGTTCTGCAAACTGGTTATAGAGTTTCACATCCGTTTGATAACTTTAAGTGAAATTGCTTATGGGGAAATTGCATAACTAGCTCGATTTGACATATGAAAGGTAGAGTTAAAGGCTTAGATAAGGATGTTAAATATAGAGACCATATACATAATAAAAATTTCTTCCCCAATAGTATTAAAAATCATAGAAATCCCCTCATACAAGTCTTGTATACAACTCATTCAGTATGAGAGTCAAATACATGAAAACTAGTGAATTAGTAGCATGGAATTGCAAAGTTTCAGATATGGATTTCTTGGATTTCGACCCACAGATAATAGGGACATGAAATTACAGAGTAACAAATCATATATGTATCTCGCAACATCATACAACTCATAGAACATCCCTCATACAAATATGATACAAGACTCCTTCAAGATTGAAACCAAGGTCATGGAAATTAGTGATTCAATGGAATGGGAATGCAACAGTTTCACATATGAATTTCTTGGATTTCAACCCACAGAGCATAGGGACATGAAATTACAGAGTAACACACCATATTTGTCACAACTTCATCCAACTTATATAAGAGCTCTCATACAAATCTAGTATAAAACAACTTCAAGATTGAAGCCAAAATCCATGAAAGCTAGTGATACAATGGCACAAGAATGCAAGCTTTTCACACAAGCATTTCTTGGATTTTGAGATGAATAGAATATGGGAATTAAAGTACATAGTATTAAATAATATATGGCTTCAAAAACATCATAAAACTCATATAAAATTCCTCATACAAATAGATATAAAACCACTTCAAGATTAAAGCTAAATCCATAAAAACTAGTTATTCGAGAGCATGGGGAATCCAAGCCTTTCATACATGTATTTCTGATATTTTAACTTATAGTGAATATGAAGATGAGATTAAAGATCCACACATAATATACCCAATCTTGGTCATCAAATATCCTCAGCAAAGTGCAAACACCACTCCAACAAGTGCACCATCAACATGAGAGTGTGGGGGATTGGAGAAGAAGGAATGAGAGAATAGGGAGATAGATGAGAATTCGACTGTATGGAAATTCAAACTAAAACTAAAAATATTTTATTAAGCTCCAATGATAGTTATGAATGACCTCTCCATTAACCGACTTGGAAATGAATCCAACTCCCGCGAAATTGGTTCACAAGCATGGAGAGTGAACACTCACAGTGTAATAGATAAGAAAAATATCTCCAAAATGCCAAAGGCCAATTGAAAAATTATCAAAATCTATTCTCATTCCTACTAAAATCATTTTATTAACTTCATGATGCCTTCTAAGGTCTAATTTCCCTCCATGGGATTCCTCCAACTCATCTTAGTGGTTTGGTAACTCTCATGACACTTGTCTTCCTCTTCATACTCCAATTATTTCCCCAATTTGAATGGATGCCTCTAACTCACGAATTCGACCTATTGGTGGCTATTTTTAGCCATGTCATGTCATATTTGTCATATGTCTGCAATCAGGTCTGAATTTGTCATACTTTTCATAGAATATTTCATCATTTGTTGTCATAGAGTGCATGGAATCTCCTTCCAAGTGGCACACCTTGTCTTCTAGTCTCTTCCTCTTCCATGGAATTACTTTCCTTTACCTATTTGAATTACTTGAATAATTATATGATATTTGACACCACATAACCCTCCAATAACATTACATTACCCATGTGTTTGAATTTGGATGAATATAACGCCAATTGTGCGGAGAATCTAGTCACCCAAAGGCTCCACAAGCTTCAAAGTGTTTTCATGAACCCATGCCACCTTATTTTCTTATAATTTATCATTTATTTGAACCATTTAAGTGTGAATATGGTAAACTAAAGTCCTTTTGGGTCCCATATCCCCTTATTACAAAATTTATGTCTCCATCTCAACCTAGGGAACTAGTAGGTTGGTGAAACATTATTTGTAAATAGCCTTATTTGGAAATTATTTAATTGGGGACATGACAATCCTCCCCACTTAAGATTGCTTGTCGTCAGTAAATTTGAGGTTTGTATGTTGCAAATTGTTTTCATATTCCTAAGTGGCATCCTCATTTGGTACTCCTTCCTTTACACCAAGTGCTCTCTTATGGTTCTGCTCATTAATTTTCTTTAGCTATAATTTGAGTAGTGGCACTCATGTACTGCAATTTTGTGTTCCCAAAAGTAAAGAGATTTGGATTGTTCATATCGATATATCCTATAACATCAACACTAACACCAAAAGGATTAATCAAATCCATAAAAACCAAATTCGCACAAATAATATTATTCTCCATATTTTGGAAACCTATTTTGAACTTTCACCCTTTTTGCTTCTGTATAAGTCTTAGAAGTTGGTATTGAGTTACCAAACATTGAGTTTCTTAAGATTCCAAAAAAATTCCAGAGAGGAATCACCATGCTTGCTGTTGCACTACTCTGATTACCATTGTAATGTCCCGGTTTTGACCCCGTTACATTAGATGTATATGGTGTATAAATTGTAAATGATCATGGTGTGGAGCTAAAGGCCAAGGCCCCACCATTGATCGGTTATGCTATGTTTTGGGATTTAAATTGTCGCCGATGGTATATCGGGGCATGCGGCATATATTATGTTGGTCAACATGTAAATATGCATCTATAATTAATTAAATGAACCCGACTAGCTACGATCGCGACAACTAAAATGAGAAAGGGGCATGATTTTCACAAGGATAAGGATGTGGGGGAAAATTGTCAACCTTGGCCAATGAGAGAAAAACCCATATGTCTTGTTCCTTTGTTTTATTCCAACCACTTTTATTAAGAAAGGCTGCTGGTGGTTGAGGCAGTTATAGTCTTGGAAGTGGGGTGGCAGGACTGTTAGTCCTCACCCACACGCACACTCTACCCACGATTTTGATGTTCATCCTCTCACGCAGGTCTTCTTCTCCCCACGACGGTGCTGAAGGCTCAGGCACTTCCAATTTTTGTGTCCTTCCTGTTGTTTGTTCATCCACGGACAAAAACGAAGCTGTTTTCCTCACGCAGGATCTCCATTGTCTGTTCATTTTCCTCACAGGGTCGGATTGTTTCCACGCACAGGTATCCTTCTATTTTGGGCTCACATAGCGAGCTGAGAGCTGTGCGTTTTCACCCATGAATCTCCTGAGAAGAGCCATTCACGTCCTCAGCTGTATGTTCTCCTTACAGACCGGTATGGTTGTGTAATTTCTGTCATTTTAATGCTGAGATTGGAACTGCTGTTCTTCCCACATGTTTATTGTTTAGTTGGGGCTGTGTAATTCGATTGTTGGGAGTCATTTTGGCCACGAAAGGGCCAAGAACGACTCAGAAATCGTTCCCCCTGTTCAGCTGTAATTTCTGAGTGATTGCCTGAGTGCAATGGTCGGTCTTCGGACTGTGTAAGGAGCAGGGATGGGGGCTTGGGTTGCTTGATAAACCTGGTGGCTGGAAACCACACAGACAGAGCTAGAGGGCTGTCCTTCTTCTCCATCACCCCTGAATAGCACTGGAAGGGAATGCAGGGCCTGAGGGACTGTGTAGCAGAGAAGGGACTGATTCCTTGTGTTGGGTGTGTTTGGGTGTCTTAGAGGTCAGACTAGTTCTGTTGTAGGTATTCTTGGCTCTGTAATGGGCTCACCATCTTAGCAATTTGCCTTCTCCAGCTCCCTAATGGCCTGATAAACCCAACTCTGTTGGCTTGGCTGTGTGTTTTGTGTATCCTTGGCTATGTGTAAGCCTGTTGTTCCCTTATTCCTTGGAGGATCATGCCCAGCTCGGGGGTGGCAGCATTGCTGAGAGATTAAGGAGCATGCTGTCCTATGGTTGGGTGGAACGTTGCAACGACGTAGCTGGTTGCGGAACAAATTCATCTTAAGATAAGTGATCTTGTCCATTTTTACTTCTGCAACTATATTTTCTGTTAATAATCATGTTGAACATGTTGAATTAATGCTTGTATGAATGAATGTTTCTTTCGTTGTTATGATAAACAATTGCATATATGCATTTTCTACTTCAATGCATTTTATTTCAGCATTTCAGCATGTCATTTTATGAATTCACATGTTCATGGGATTTTAACCTGGGTGTTCAAACCTTGAGTTGCGTCCTCCTTGCCGGTCGGAGGCATGGGGACGTGACAACTATCATCTTCTCAAGTGGTGAATAAATATCCAATTTTGCTTGTTGCCCCACAATTGAAACCAATGAAACCAAAAATGATCCCAGGGTCCCATATGATCCTGATACATGCATGGTGTGAAATGTCTATGATGAAATTCCATGAACACCAAGCATGTGAAAATTGAATCCATCTCTCAAAAGGTATCCCATTTAAGAAAATGGAACACTGCTCTGCAAAGATGAACTCAAACCACTGAAGGTTGGTTTGCTTTCTCAAACCAACAATCGAACTACTACTCCAAGTGAGATGAAACCAAGCATTTCCAGGATCACATTGCTTGTATTGCACCCTTCCAAACATAATGAGTACACAATATATATCATGCAAGTACATAACAACATCATACAAATGTACATCAATAAGGTAGCTCATCAAATAATCATGAAAGTGCTTGTACATCCAAGTAAGTAGATCATCATGTGGCCCACACACACATGCATCAAGTATTATATCAGATCTGCCCCAATGACATAAGTGAGGATCCCATGTCCCATAATGCTGCTCCAAAAAATTATAATGTGCATCAAGATAATTAGCCATGTGTTCTTTCATCCAAGAACTGAATGAAGAACCTCCACTAAAATATGAACCAAATAAGGAGCAAAGAAAACATGAAGACTTCAAGTGGCTCAAAGAAGTCTCATCAATGCACCCATGAATATGTATATCATCATGATGAAGCAAATTTTTCTACTGCAAATGTAAATAAGACTGTGCTCTAGTCATGTCATCATCAAAAGGAGAGATATGAGTTTCATACTCCTTATGTGGTACCATCCTTTCACCCATACTTCATTAGGATGAATGCTACAAAATTTGGAAGTGTAGAATGTAGGAGAAAGAACTAACTCACCCAAATGATCAGAAAGTGCAAAGTTTTCATCATGTGAAGGATCCATAGGGGTAGGAACATGCACCTCCCTCTAAAATGAAAAACTTTCCTCATAGGTTTGTTCCAAGGTAGTGGAATCATGCACTTCTTCAAAAAATGTGTAACCATTTTCAAGATGCAACTCAAGTTCCTCTTCAACCACAACAAGTGATTGGATCTAATCAAGTTCATCTTCAAATACATCAAGAAACTGCATTTTTCCATGTCTCTCATGATCCCTCATGTCATGAGAATCCTCCAAGCAATCTACAGTATGACAATTTGAAACATAGGAGAAAGAACAAGTAACTTGCAACATTTTAAGAAGTTGCTAATTTTGAGTTTTGGGCTTATGAATATCCTCATATTATTCAAGTATGCTTCATGTAACCATTCATTAATATCAACCAAATTGTTTCTATCAAAAATAAAAGACATGAAATTACCTTCGATTGTGCACATTGCTCTTTGAATCTTCTCCATGTATTCAAGGAAGGATGGATCCTCCAATGAAGAAAATTTTCAAAAAGAATTTGATACCAATTCTTTAGTGTCATGGAGTATGCTAAGGTCCTCATGGATATTCATTTCACTCATCTTCAAATACCCTTCAATGAAGGATGGTTCATGGGAGTGAACCTCCTCTTCTTATTTCTTCTCGATTTGATCAACTTCTTGAAGCTAAAGTGGTGATGGGGAAGTTGATCTTGGTTCTTCATTAGCTTCTACAAGGTATTCATCTTTATGATCATGAGAAATTTTCCTTGCAACAACATTTTCAAATTTGATCTCTATGTCACCAACATAGAGTTGTGAGCACCCATTAGTAGGTCACCATTAGGTATGCCTTCATAGTTCAATGAGCCATCAGTAGATTCTCTTTGGTTTATACAACCCTCATCAGTAAGGATTGTGTGCTTGTCTTCACCTTCCTCTTTATGTTCTTCTTTGAAACCACCTTGAGGTAATTGATGCTCCACTTCATGATTATCTATTTCTTCCTTTAATGGTGTATCTAGGCTCTTTTCACAAGTAGGCTGATTTTTTCTCATCCCATGCTCCTCCAAACTTGTGGATTGTTGATTGTTCCTCAATGAATTAAAATTTCCCTTCTTGTTCCTAAATCCATACTTGACAAGATATTCTTGGAAAGTATATATTTCATGAATATCCCATCTCAAAGTTTTATACTCCTGGTAGCATGCTTCAATATTTATGGTTATAATTTCTTCTTTCGTTGGTCGGTGAGAAAGGAAAGTGGACATAGTGGGTCTATTGTGAAGCCAAGAAATGTATGAAGTTTTTTATTCAATGTATGGTATTAATGCAAAGGTGCAAGGAACATGCTCTAATACAACTATAATGTCCCTTTTTTGGAATTTTGGAGAAAATTACAAATTGGGCAAAATTCGAGCTTAACTAGTCATGACTCTAGAGGGTTCCAACTTTCACCAAATGGTATCGAATTCGAAATGTAAGGGTATGGTGAGTATTATAACATCAAAATATGGTATATGGAAATTTTGTATAAAAATTTATACCTATGCAACATTTTTGTGGCTGATGACAAAAACGCTAAAATTACTAGGAAATTGTGATGAAATCCCCCATAGGGTGTAGGCCAATTGGGATTCCTAACTCATAAATGGACATACCAAATTTGTAAGAAGAGTATGGGGACTGATATAATACCTCATTTTATTTCATTACACATTGTTATTATCTATGAAAACTGGTTATAGAGTTTCACATTCGTTTGATAACTTTCATTGAAATTGCTTATGGGGAAATTGCATAACTAGCTCGATTTGACATATGAAAGGTAGAGTTAAAGGCTCAGATTGTAATGTCCCGGTTTTGACCCCGTTACATTAGATGTATATGATGTATAAATTGTAAATGATCATGGTGTGGAGCTAAAGGCCAAGGCCCTACCATTGATCGGTTATGTTATGTTTTGGATTTGAATTGTCATCGATTGTATATCAGGGCATGCGGCATATATTATATTGGTCATCATGTAAATATGCATCATAATTAATTAAAATGAACACAACTAGCTACGGTTGCGGCAACTAAATCGAAAGGGGCATGATTTTCCCAAGGATGAGGATGTGGGGGGGATTTGTCAATCTTGAGCCAAAAAGGGAAAAACCCATGTGTCTTCTTCCTTTGTCTTATTCCAACCACTTTCATTTAAGAATCTCTGCTAGCAGTTGAGGCAGTTATTGTCTAGGAATGGGTGTGGCAGGACTGTCAGTCCTTGCCCCCATGCACACTCCACCCATAGTTGACTTCTGAATGGAAAGGAAAAATGCACTCTTCACCCACGCGGATTTTTCTTCCTCTCTCCACGAGTTGCTGAGCACCCACAAACTGCAAATTCGTGTCCTTCCTGTTGTTGTGAATCCACGGGAAGAAATGGAGCTGTTTTTCCTCACGCAGGACCTCCATTGTCTGTTCCTTTCCTCACTGGGTCGGATTGCTTCCTCACATACAGGAATTTTCCTGGTTTTCCAGCTGATATAGCGAGCTGAGAGCTGTGCGTTTTCACCCACGATTTTTCCTGAAAAGAGCCATTCACGTCCTCAGCTGTATGTTCTCCTTATAGACCGGTATGGTTGTGTGATTTCCGTCATTTTAATGCTGAGATTGGAACTGTGGTTCTTCCCCCAAGTTTACTGTTTATTTGGGACTGTGTAATTCGATTATTGGGAGTCATTTTGGCCACGAGAGGGCCAAGAACGACTCAGAAATCGTTTTCCCTGTTAAGCTGTGACAGCTGAATGAATTGCTGGAGTGCAATGGTTGGTCTTCGGACTGTGGGAGGAGCAGGGATGTTGGCTTAGATTTTCTTGATAAACCTGGTGGCTGGAAACCACACAGACAGAGCTAGAGGGCTGGCCTTCTTCTCCATCACCCCTGAATAGCACTGGAAGGGAATGCAGGGCCTGAGGGACTGTGTAGCAGAGAAGGGACTGATTCCTTGTGTTGGGTGTGGATGGGTGTCTTAGAGGTCAGGCTAGCTTTGGTGTAGGTGTCCTTGGCTCTGTAATGAGCTCCCCATCTTAGCAATTTGCCTTCTCCAACTCCTTAATGGCTTGATAAACCCAACTCTGTTGGCTTGGCTGTGTGTTTTGTGTATCCTTGGCTACGTGTAAGCCTATTGTTCCCTTATTCCTTGGAGAATCATGCCCAGCTCGGGGGTGGCAGCATTGCTGAGATATTGACGAGCAGGCTGGCCTATGGTTGGGTGGAACGTTGCAGCGACGTAGCTGGTTGCGAAGCAAAGCTTTCATAAGATAAGTAGTCTTGTGCATTTTACTTCTGCAATCTTAAATTCTGTTAAGGTGAATGATGAAAATGTTAAATGGATGTTTGCTTAAATGTATGATGTCGTCGCTGTGCCTGATAGATGTTTGCATCTGTGCATGATAAATGCTCATGTGTGTATGTTTAAGCATTCTGTTTCAGTAATTTTAATGCCTGTACATGTTCATGGGGCTCTTAGCCCGGTCTGATAGAGCTTGGAGTCACGTCTTCCTTGCCGGTCGGAGGCATGGGGACGTGACACAGATAAGGATGTGACATATAGATAGCATATAAATAATAAAAAATTCTTTCCCCAATAGTATTAAAAACCATATAAATCCCCTCATACAATTCTTGTATACAACTCATTCAATATGGGAGTCAAATACATGAAAACTAGTGAATTAGTAGCATGGAATTGCAAGAGTTTCACATATGGATTTCTTGGATTTCGACCCATAGAGAACATGGAGATGAAACTATAGAGTAACACATCATATATGGCTGTCACAAAATCATAAAATTCATATAACATCCCTCATACAAATATGATACACAACTCCTTCAAGATTGAAACCAAAGTCATGGAAACTAGTGATTCAATGGCATGGGAATGCAAGAGTTCCACATATGGATTTATTGGATTTCAACCCACAGAGAATATGGAAATGAAATTACAGATTAACACACCATATATTTATGCCACAAAATCATACAACTGATAGAATATCCCTCATACAAATCTGGTATAAAACTACTTCAAGATTGAAGCCAAAATCCATGAAAACTAGTAATACAATGACATGCGAATGCAAGCTTTTCACACATGTGTTTCTTGGATTTCAAGATGAATAGAATATGGGAATGAAAACACAAAGTATTAAATAATATGTGGATTCCAAAAAATCATAAAACTCATATAAAATTCCTCATACAAATATGATATAAAACCACTTCAAGGATGAAGCCAATTCCATGAAAACTAGATATTCGAGAGCATGGGGAATGCAAGCCTTTCATATATGCATTTATGATATTTCAAATTACAGATATTATGGAGATTAGATTAAAAATCCATACATAATATACCCAATCTTGGTAATCAAATATCCTCAGGAAAGTGCAAGCACCACTCCAACAAGTGCACCATCAACATGAGAGTGTGGGGGAATGGAGAAGAAGGAATGATAGAATAGGGAGATAGATGAGAACCCGAATGTATGGGCCTTAAAAATATAATTAAAAATCATTCATTAAGCTCCAATGAGAGGTATGAATTGACTCTCAATAAAAAACTTGGAAAGGAATCCAACTCCCTCAAAAATTGGTTCACAAGCAGGGAGAGTGAACACTCACCATGCAATGGACAAGCAAAAGCTCTCCAAAATGCCAAATTCAATTAAAAATTGATCAAAAGATACTATAATTCCTCATGAATTCCTTTGATTAACTCCATGAGGTCTTTTAAGGTCAAATTTCCCTCCATGGGATTCCTCCAACTCATCTTAGTAGTTTAGTAACTCTCATGACACTTGTCTTCCTCTTCATGCTTCAATTATTTCCCCAATTCGAATGGTTGCCTATAACTCCCAAATTGGACCTATTGGATGCTATTTTTAGCCCTGTCATGTCATATTTGTCATATGTATGCAATCAGGTCTGAATTTGCCATACTTGTCATAGAATCTTTCATCATTTATTGTCATAGAGTGCATGGAATCTCATTCCAAGTGGCACACCTTGTCTTCTAGTCTCTTCCTCTTCCATGCAAGTTACTCTCCTTTACCTATTCGAATTCCTTGGCTCATTATATGATATTTGATACCACATAACCCTGCAATAACGTTACATTACCCATGTGTTTGAGTTTGGATGAATATCACGCCAAGTGTGCGGGGAATCTAGTCACCCAAAGGCTCCACAAACTTCCAAGTGTCTTCATGAACCCATGCCACCTTATTTTCTTAGAATTTATCATTTATGTGACCCATTTAAATTTGAATATGGTAAACAAAAGTCCTTTTGGGTCCCTTATCCCGTTATCACAAAATTTATGTCTCCATCTCACCCTAGGGAACTAGTAGGTTGGTGAAACATTATTTACAAATAGTCTTATTTGGAAATTATTTAATTGGGGACATAACAATTAAAGTGGTATCATAAATCAACTTTGTGTCTCTCTTAATGATGGCCTTGCAAATATATTATTATTATTATATGATAATGCATATATCATATAGTTATTATAATATATTAGTTGATATATTAATATACTATATACATATTAATATAATGTAGTTATTATAAATAGTTAATATATTAATATGTTATACAGTTAATATATATTTATATAGTTAATATATGTAATATATTTATATTAGCATTAACAAATTATATA